>JANIJG010011527.1:32443-66518 GCA_024611175.1 Megaceryle torquata | reverse complement strand
GTAGCCTTTGAGGTGGAGGTGTGTTTTGCTATTATACCAAGATTATAGAGCCATAGTTTCATAGAATCATAGACTCAGAAAAAAGTCACAATTAATGTCTGTTCTGTAGTAGCAGGGTAAAAAGCAGGAAGGTGCCTGCACAGTCAGATAGCCCACTGCCTTACCTGTCTTGTTGGCAAGGTCTCCAACCCAGAGATGACACGAGTTTTCAAGAGTATTTGTGGGGTAAAATTACAGGACTGCACACAGGTAACTTTGGCTGCTGGTTTTGCACATAGCATCCTTCTTTTGCCAGTATTGGGGACGTGGTTTCATTTTAAGCTGTAGTGCGGGAAGGCAGGGGACGGCCTACTCCTCCCCAGTAACTTCTGTGTATTTTTGCCATCGGGTCAGCTGCAAAGCAGAGGCCCTCATCTCTCAACCACACATTGCTTTGCAGGGGTGTAGATGAGAAAAAAACTTAAGTGAAGGAAGAAGCTCAGCATTTTCTTAACGATCTTTAGGACTTAGCAGCATTTTTGAGAAACTCAGGCAATCTTTTTATTCTGATGTTGATCCTGAGGGATAAGGCACAACTATTTATTCACATTTTAGGAACAAGCAACAAAACACAAAGAGGCTAAGCAACTTGTACGGGACACAACAAGGAACAACCTCATCTAACCTAAGCCTTTGTGCCCTACCTTGTATTTTGGAAACAAACAACATCCATTGGCCTGGAGCAGGGAACTGGGGCATAACAAATGCTGGAGCATCCAAAAACCTTTTTTCCAGAAGAAATAACAAAAACAACATACAAAAGGTAGCATCAGTAATGCCGCCTTCAAAGATCCTACACAGTAATAATTGTGGTTTTCACACTCTAATCTAAACCTTGTTCTGTGAGAATAGCAGTATCATTAGAAAAACATTTTGGAGCTTTCTCCAATTTTTCAGAGCAGAGGATCTCCAGTTTATTTTGTCTTGGAGCTTACAATTTAGAGATAATTATTAGTGTGGCATTACAAAACCCTGACCATCTGCGTGCTTCTCTCTGCATTGCTGTAACCCGGGCAAAACAAACAAGATACCCATACTCAGCTCCTTACTTTGTTGGGGATGCCCTGTGTGACCTTAGACAAGCCCTTTTCTCCCAGATTCCCATATGAAAAATAACTGCAATTTTCTAAATCCCCTCCACTCCAAGGTAATGAGAAAAGTCATGGTGTGTATGAGGCAAGTATTCCCTTCTTACAGGGGGGATGAACACCACAGTGGATACTGTGTGGTTCCACACTCCAGATGACCAGCAGTTTGCTGAAAATAATCCCATCATCGATCCAGCAACACTATTTCAACAGTTTCCGGAGGCAAAAGATGCTCTGACCAGGAACAAATGGATGCACGCCCAGAGCTTGGATCCAAACACTCCAGATGCTCCATCTGTCAGTGTCACATCCTCACCATACCCTGCCCCCCTCCTCAGAGTGCAGATGGCACTGGCCATGCATGAACCATATTATGAACCAGAAGAGCACAGAGAAGCCAGCAGCTGCAGCACTGTCCCACCAAGAGCAGGGCTGCCCTCTGCAGCCATAGCGTCAAAGAGGGAGAGATGAACAAATACGTAGTGCTTTGGTTGGATTTTGCCATTTAACTGTCCATCCCCCCAGGACTCCCCTAAAGACCCTTAACAGCATTTATGTGCCCCATAACATGCACTGAGAGGTCATGGCTCACAGCAGGCACCACCTGCAAAGAGCAAGTTACTGGGAATGGCAGGGAGCACAGGGGGCTTTTGTACCCACAGCTCAAAGTAGAAGCAGCACAGCTAATGGAAACAGGAAAACCCCATTTCCAGTTTGTTTCAGGTTCTCATCTGCTGATTTTCTCACATTGAAATACAAGATTTACTCTCCCTTGCAGGGAGGGATTTTTGAAGCAGGTCAGGGCTCAGTTTGACAAGGGGGGGGAAAGCAGGGAAGAGTGAGAGGTTGTTGGGTGAAGTTTCAGACATGGTTCTTGTGTAGAGGTTGAAGTGAGTCAGTGAAAAATGCACAGAAAAAATGATGGTAAATGATTCTGGCTTTCTTCAGGTAAGAGCATTGGGAATCTTCATTTTCACAAGTGTGGGAGCAAGATTCTTCACTCACATTTTACCTGAAAGATACTCAGAGCTTTTCAGTGCTAAGTACAATGTTCACCAGCTAGCAAAATATAAGTGGATCCCACCAGTGAGCACAATGCCCAGCAAAGCCAGGTTCAGCCAGACAGATGAGATTGTTTCCTTCTCCCATTCTCACTCCATGAGATCTTAATCAGCATCAAAAGAGAGAGCTTGTGTACGGCTGTACGGCCCGTTGTATACGTTTTCTTCCCCATATCCTGGCACATCTAAGAATTGGAAGCAATAACTAGGGAAATATAGCCTGGAGTATTTAGAGATTATGAATAGAGCTACTCATTTGTCTTGGTGAAATGGAAGGGAATGAGGCTGGATGAGCAGATATAGTGCAGCAGAACACCTTACCACAGGGCTAGGCCATTCTGGTGATTCAAATTCTGGTTATTTGTTGAAACCAATGACATTTTTTTGGCTGAGGTGTTAATCTTCTTAATCTAGAGAAGCAGCCCAGGAGATAGCTCTACCAATGAAGTCTGCAGAATGTGAATTCTTGTCTCCTCCTTAAACAAAAATAAGACCCCTCTAAGAAGCATTTTTCCTGCCACTAGTTTTTGGGTTGGAAGTTGTAACATCAGCTACTGGGACTCAGCTTTGAGAACAGAGATGAAGGAAAACATCAGGTCCCAGCTCCTGAAAACTGACCTATGTATTGCCCAGGAGAGAGCTGCTAGTGAAGAAAGCAGATAGGGGTGTGACAGAGTCCAGGAGGAGCAAAACTCAGTACCTTCAGCAGACCTGGGAAAGCCTCATGGTGGTTTCTCATATCAAGAAACTCCTGGAAGGATAACCCTGGTAAAAAATAAAAAAAAAACCCCAAACCCCAAACAAACAACACAACTAGAAAAAGAAAACAAAACAAAACCATGTCCTGCTTTGAAACCACTCCTGTAGATCCATTGTACAATTGGTGGGGATGGAGGGGAATGATGGTAAAAGCACCCATGCTGGACACGTAAGTAAAGATCTCTCCCTTGCTTCTTGTTCAGGGAAAATCCCTTCTTAAGGTTTCTCTCCAGCTCTGTGTACAGCTGATTACTCACTCTGTGTGACCCAGACATGCAGCAATGAGTAAAACCAGCAACATTTCTTGTGGCACTGATGCTCAGACAGGCCTCTACAGTGGGACAAGCAGACATCAGTACTTCCCTGCCACTGCCACCTGGACAAAACCAAGATTCTCAGAAAACATTTGAAAGGCGGGAGAAACAGCATTTCCCCACCATGTCAGAATGTGCTAACGTGGTTTACACATTTGTAAGACAGGTCTGAAAAGAATATGCAAAAAAAAAAAAAAAAAAAGACATGCACATTAGACACTTGCTTCTAACTACATCCTCTAGCAACTACTACCATACCCTATCATGTAGGAGGAGTTACAGCAGAGACCACATCTGCACAGATCAAATCCTAACCCCAGAAACCAATGAATCCCCCAGTGTAACTTTAAGGGCAGCACAGAGCTGTCAGATCTGCTTGCAAGTACCAGAAGCTCCCAGTCTGGTTTCTGTAAAACTCACACTCAAGCATTCCCTTTTCTACCCAGTTATGTGTCTTCTACACTGTATTTTCTAATACTGAAAAAAAATTATTGCAAAGCCTCTTTGCAAGAAGTCCTATTAAAGACACATTCATCACGTTATAAGAATTTCCCATCTCCATAGTACGTCCAAAGTACCCACAGAGGAACTGAAATGGAATCGAAGCCATGCTGTGAAAGGTGATCTGAGCATTGCCTATTAGCAAGGGCTGTTATACCTGAAGAAAAAGAAAACATTACCGTAGGCTCCAACTCAATGTTCCTCCTGAGTTAAATCATGCTGACTGCGAGTTTTCTCCATGGTCAATAAAAAAGAACCCAGAATAAGCAGCCATAATGAGCAAGCAGCTTTAAAAGCAAAACCCTCAAGATCCATGGAAGCGACTGCAGTTGACTGGGAAAAGAAACAGTTCCCCTCATTTGTCAGACGAAGCTCTCTTTCCCCTTGTTTGTGGTTGCTGCCAAGAGCTCTGACTTGCATTTTCTTCCACGTGATGGAGGAGTCTGGTAGCTGTAATCCCCTTCATCCGGATGGCCTGTCAGGGTTTAAAGGCATTCCTTAAAAATAGAAGCAACCTAATCCCAGTTCAGCTAATTTAACAGAAGTTTCTGCACAATTGCATGGTTCTTCCAAAGCTAACAGGCAATAATTCATGGCTGTGACATGAAATGGTTCATTTCCTCTCTTGCCACCAATTTCACGGACACATTCCTTGCTCCGTGTCGATAGGGGCTGTTCTGCAGTTCTTTGCATCTCTCCTCTTTCACTTGATGCTATGTTATTTGCAGCTGAGGATGGCAATTCACATGAAAATCCCACTGGAATTATTACTGGTACCTTTTGCACAGCTTGGTGGCCGTATGGAACTAGCAGTTGAATGAACAGGATGCAGCACCATTCTCAAACCATTACAGGTTCACACTCCCAACATAAACCAGAGAAAAACTTCAGCAGGTTACTTGTTGCAATAGCAGCTTTCATGAGAAAAACAGAGCAGTCTAGAAAATGCTTCACCCAACTGTCTGATCTGCTATGTGCAAAACAATATCCTATGTGATCCAGCCTGAATTCACCATAAGTAAAATCCAGGCTTTAATTGTTGCTCCTGTCAAATATTGTCTCCAAAGTGAGAAGATGCTTTGGTCTACAGCTATGCATTTTTCCAGCTTATTGCCAAATGACACCTGTGTAACTGCCACTGGCCCCTGTAACTTCCCATTGCACCTTCACTACCCGTCTTCTATCAATGTTATTGAAGTGGTAACAGCAGCAGTCCCTCCTGGAGTTTAAAAGTACCAAAGATAAGGGAAGTGCCTTATTCTTGGCTAGAAGTACAGGATTTATTGAAAGCTGCAAACATTTTCATTTGTTAGCTGGTACAGAAGGAAACAGGCAGAGAAGCCCCAGGCATTCAAAGCACAGTTGCTGAAGCCACACACGACTTACGGGCTTCACCAGCCACGTAGGCATTCAGCCAGACACTGGAGACACCTGCCTCTATGGGTTTGATTTCCCTTTACTTCCAACACACACAGACCAACGCCTTCCCAGAGACAGCGGAGGGGAACATTAACTGCACCTCTGCTTGGACAGTGCTAAGAAGAAACATCACATTACACACAGCCCACCATCCTGAAATGCTGATGCAATGCGTGCTGGAAACCACATCTTCTCCCCACGGGAGAGGCTTGTTTCCCCATACGGTGTCCCAGCACAATGCCTGCTTTTGCTGCCCTGCCAGTGCTCACTGGTGCCCTACACTGCACCTTGGCTCCTGTGTCAACCAGGAGCCCCGCTCTAGCAACAAGGGCTCGTGCTGCCAGTTACTGTGGTTTTCCTTTGAGAAAGTACTGGAGCAGTAAATATTTCAATAACTTACAGCAGAATTTCATCACACTGAAAATCACATTCATTTGGATACTGGAAAACCACCTCAATTTAACCCAATGTTCCTTTGAAATACCATTTGACAACCAAAGAGGGAAAACGATGAAAGACTTCAAGTTTTCATGTATTTTATTTACAGGCCGCACAATACATTTTATATACAAATGGCTTAAAATAACAAAGAGTAAGCAAGCTGAAGCATAACAGTTTGATTATTTTAAATCAGGTTGTCTTGAAATAACTCCTGCAATAAAGTATTCTTCACCCTGATGAGCAAAAGTTAGTTTGATTTTAAGTCAACCCAAGGTCATTTCATTTCTCATACAGAATTCAAATCAGCTTTCTAGTGATTCCTTAATTTCAGGACACACTTCGGTGTATATAGAACATCCCCAAACTATCAAGAAGGGAAATAGCCAAAATTTCCCCATGTAGAAAACAGAACAGACTGGAGAAACGTTGTCTGTAAAACACTTGCGTGTTTTATTAGCGAAAAGGAAGAATGCAAGAAATACATCTGAGATTTTTCTCTCTGGGAAACAGAATTCATGGTCTGAGATCTAATTTGCCCGCAGACAAGAGGTATCCTATGTTACTTCAGTACTTCTGCTTTTACTGCACAATTATCTATTAAATTCATCCAACTGTCTACTTCACCAAAACCAAAACTGCCTCCTGCACCAAGCAAAAGGAGAAGAGCACTCAACACCGTAGGAACTTACATCACAGCACTTAAGAGCCTCTGCTTTTAGAAAGCACCTCACACTACCGTGGTATGGAAAAATTTAACATAGACCATGTTTCACAGAAACAGAATATAGAAGTTTGCCATTTTAAAATTATTTTTCCAAGAAATTATATTAACATTTAAGGATACATGTATTTTTACACCTCTTCCCTAACACTGCTCCTTCTGTTCAAGGTAACAACAATTAGCAATCCATAATAAAAGCCGTTTCCTTTTCCTTTGGCTGATTTTAAGCATTGTAATAGTCTAAGCATTTTAAATTATGGTCATACCAGTCCAGTTGTGCTCACTTTCTTCCTCTTGGTATGGCTAAAGACCATGTAATATAAATAATGAAGTACTTGCTACTTGATAGTCGATGATTACAGTATTTTGCTATGTTTATTTAGAAATACAAACACACAACACTTACTTTTCGATGTAGTGTCCAGGTCTCTGCAGCACACTTTGGAATTGCAGCACAGAAAATGTAAACCCAAAGAAACAGAGGGGAAAGTAACAAAAGCCACAGCTCCACAGAAACATAATGCGGTTTTCAGAATGTCTACTATTGCATCAAAAAATGCAAGAGCCACGTGATGGAAAATGCCAAACTAGTACAGACTCACTCTGATGAGTGAAATTCGTTCAAGAGGGTAAAATTCTGAACTGACATAAGCACCTCATCATGTGATTTAATTAAAAAGAAATTTTGGCAAGAGAATACACAGGTCCAGTACAAAGGGACACGGACTTACAGTGCTTAGATCTGACCAGTTCCCTGGCTGCTAACCTGCCCAGACCTAGCTCCTTGGCCACAGGAGTGCGGCCACAGGGACAAATCCTCCTGCCACACACCACAAGGGCTGCCCTGCAGAGAAGGAGGGCAGAGCTCCTTATCCATACGCAGGCTCTACCTGCCCAGAAGGAAAGGCTGTCAGGGAAAGAGCAAAGATCCCCTGGGTTGCAGAGCAAGTAATCTCTTCAGAATTACTGTATATGAAAATACATTAACTTTCTCTCCAAATTGTCCCAGCACTGCTGTCCCAGTGTTCAAAGTCGCAGGCTAGTAATCCTTAAACTCAGTTTGGGGAAAAGTCATTTTGCAGTTATGCATCTGCCACAGAACACTAGTTTTGTTTCTGATTTATCTGGAAGCCAACTTCTGGTGGCATCTCCTGCTCTCTTCTCACAATCAGAGTTACTCATGCTGGTTTGTTGGTGTGGGGTTTTTTTTTGTTGTTGTTTTCTTTGTTTTTTTTTTTAATTTTTATTTATTATTTTATTTTATTTTCATGGCCAAAGATGGAAACTTCAGTGGAACAATGCAATATTAGAGTACTGCCAGCCCGTAAGGAAACCGCACTATCATTTACATAAGCAGAGGGGACTGACTTCTCTGCATTACATAAAGTGAACTAAATGACTTGAAAATTTACTTCTAAAATGGAAGTAGCAGACAAGTTCCTCACATTTTTCTATCAGAAGTCAAATCATTTAATCCTCTGAGATCTCCTTTCCATTTGAACTTACCTGCATTTTTAGCCAACTATCACCTGCAGTTACATTTGAAGTGCAGGAGAGTAATACCAGACTGCAACTTTTTAGTGAAAGCACCTGCCTAAAAGCCACGGAAGTCCTTTTTGCTTGATCCTGAAAAAAAAGCTGTCTGTGTGCATTGCTGGGGGAATTTTTTTTAAGATTAGTGAACAAAAAGCCTTAGCTGACACTGTCTATAGCTAAATGACACTAATGATTTTTGCCTTTAAAATTTTCATAGCAGAAAAATACTGAAGGAAAAACTATCCAATGCACCGTTATTCACACAGGAAGCTTTTGTTTTTCTTAAGCACAGGTTAATTCAGGTCATATGTGGTTTTTTTCTGACTGGGCCATTTTTATTTTCAGATTGCAGGATTTTCTACTGTGTCTAGTGAAGGCAACTGCCAGACTTACAGGGCCATCATAAGCAGTGTGACTCTCTCTCCATTTCTCATTTGCCAGATCCTCAAACGCTACGCAGTTAGCAAAGCGAGCTTCTCCATGCTATACAGCGTGGTAGTTAGCCATATATGAACCAGGATTTTCAACTAAAACAAAAAACAAAACACCACAACTTTGGCTTCTCTTCTGAAAAATCCAAAAAGTCACTGACAAGACTACATTTGTAATAGTGTAAGTAGAAATTTTACTTTTTAAAAAGTAATAATTCAACACTCAGTTACATAAGGTACCGATTTGTCAACTGGATAATCAGTTGGAAAATTGTTTCCAATATGGGCTTTAAAACATTCTTTTACGTTACATGCAAAATATAACCATACCTCCTCTCTGCAGGAGAGAGACCACTTGTTGTCAAAGGAAAGAAAAAGAAAAAAAAACCCAAAACATGCTGGAAGATGTTAATTAATATATGGAGTGGCTCTTGGTAAGAGTTATAGCTACATCCATTTTATCAGCTGTTCAGAGAGACTCTATTCCAATATTATAATGTTCTGTGGAGTAGCAGATATAAAACCAATTAATTGGCACAATTGCAAATATACAGAGAATCAGAACTAATGTCAAATGTTTTGCTGTTGCTTTCAATACTGGTCATTTTTCCTTTGGTTATTTCCTACAATGCAGTATTTGTAGTGGAAAGATGACAGTGTCAGCTTTTCACACAATGTAATTACTACTGTTGATATTTAAGAGGAAAAAAAAATTTCATCACTTCATAAGGACATATAAAGTATAGTTTATTTGGCAGAGGAACTAAAACACTACAACTCCAAGAGGGAGCTGAGTTAAGACTACACTCTTCATTCTCCTCCTCACTTTTCAACTTTTCTCATTAAGTTCAATTTGGAAATTATTATTTCATCAATTCATCAAGATAAGATTAGGTCTCTAAGTAACTGGCCCACCTGAAGTAAACAGCACAAGGTTATGATCTATTTGAGTTGCCTATTATTATCTGAATTTTCATGTTAACTACCTAGAGGTTTAGGTATTACTTTCATATCTATAAAGTACTTCCAAATTTTTGCAGACCTTAAGCTTACATGTTAAGGCACTTACCATTCAAGTAAAACAGTTTTTATATAAACAAGCCTGGGAGATGGAGAGAACAATTTACTAGAACATCCATTCTTTTTTTTTTTCTTGAATGAAAAAAAATAACATTGACCAAATATTTATAAAATTTTGCATCAAGAGAAAGGTTGTGTTTTATTACTGAAACGAGCACAAATTACACCTTCCACAATAACACTGAAAGCAGTGCAAAGACTGACAGTGACCTCTGACTAAAGGTAGTTCCGTAAAAAGAAAAATACCAAATAAATCAGTGCCCTGCTTTGATTGTTGTAAAATTTTTTTTTACATAAAAGTTGGTCCAAACTTACAAAAAAAGCACAAATGTGCATAGTTCAGAAGATCTGAAAGAGTGCCATAAAAAGCTGATGTCCCTAAATTTAGCATCCACTTAAAACTGCCAAAATACAAAATAAAATTCAGAACTAGAGTTTGTGAACATGTACAATCAATTTATCTAGTTTTCAGACAGCATGAGTTTTAAGCATCTTTAATTTTTCCTACTGTATGCAAGACCCTTTTCCACATAAAAATAAAGCTGTTGAATTAACATTATTCAAGTCTGTTGAATTGCTGCTTTAAACTGCAGCTAGGGGGGAAAAAAAAAAAAGTTTTTCCAGATAAAAATGATGTGCCTGAGGAAAAACAGATACTCAATATGGTAATCCTCTGCCTCGCCCTCTCACTGCAGATGTGCTAATATGTCCCCTGTAACCTTGGGAATAGCCGGTTCCATGTGCAGGAGAAGTCCAAGTCTGTCCATGCATGTGGCTGATGCCACTGGGATTTTCCTGTAAGTTACTTCCGTAGCTATAGTTGTGCATCTTTGCGGGCAAAGAGTGCGTACTCTCCGGCCCTGCGGAAGCATCGCTGCCGCTCCCCAGAACTGGGATTGGGCCGTGGCTGTATTCAAACCTATGGTCTTTATCTCCACTAAATAGCATGGGGCCAGTGTTGAGGTAAATGTCTCCATAACCAGTTACTGAGCTGGGAAAGGATTCTGAAAAGGCTGACGGAGGAGGGGCAGCACCAGAGTGAGATGAAGCAGTACTGTAGTTATCCAAAGACTGGATATCCGAGTTTCCAAGGAAGCTCCTCCTTTCTAATGCTCCTGATGATCCACTTCCTATTCCATCGCTACTGCCATAATGGGCAGATGAGAAGGAAGATGATCCAAAGTTATCCTTGTAGTCTGGACCTGTTACATAGGAGTCTCTAGCCTGGTAATCCACGCTCGTTTGTACTGGCTCCTCTGTTGTCGCCTGAGCTTGATGCTGAGCAAGCAGCTGCAGAAGAGCTGCTTTCACTCCTGCGTGAGGATCTGTTCCTGAAGAGTTACTTATAGGCAAATGCTGGTTCTCTGTCCGATAATCAAGGTCTTCATCAGTGAGAGGCGGAGGCTCCGGTGGCTCTGGAGGACGCTGGTCTGGAGGCAAGATCCGAGGGCGTTCTTGTTCAGGTGTTTGGTTTAAAAGCCTCATCTCAGACTGCCTAACCAAATCCTCTTGACCTAAGCAAATGAAAGAAAAAAAGCTTTGAAGTAAAGCTATGCAGTAACAATAGCAGAGAGGAAAGGAGTCTTTCCTGGAACTATACGGAGGTTTGTTAATTCAATTCTCATTAACTTATTAGTTAAATTTATTGGTAGTTGGACAGAATATTTTGTAGAAGGCAACAGCTCATTTGCCTTAAGAGGGTGATGCAGATTTCTTCTCAAAGTGAGATTACCAGGCAAGTAGCTAAAGAAAAATGGTACGTTACTCAAAACCAAACCAAACCCCACAAGTAAACCCAGCAACTAAACCCAAGCAACACACAAACACTAGAAAATTTGTAGAGATCAGCAAATAGTTCTAAAAGTCCTAAGGGACAAAAGGCCACTGTCAAGGAATAACAAAACTTAAGGTTAAAATAAAAACAACCAAAAAATACTCCCAAAACACTTCAGAATGGTTCTTTCAACAGCTAGGAATACCACAGGGCAATACATACACTACCATGTAATAGAACTCAAACAGCAATCCAAAAAGATCAACAACAGAGCTCTAAATTTTGAGATGCCAAAGAAAGCAGCTACTATACCCCAATGGAAACCTTTAACCATGTGTGTTAGTGACATTTATGGGTAACCACTTACAGAAATTGAACTAGTCAGCACTGAAAACAAAATACCCTCTTCCAAAAATAGGCCTTACCTAAATACACAGTCAAAATTGGCAAATTCTGGCTATGAACTGGTAAAGACAACTGTCTTTTCCACCACAACCACCACTAAAATAAGCCCAAACTGCCAGAATAATGATCAATACTACCAGCACTTGAGTACCTCTTAAGAGTGGGGATCATCTTTTGCTCTGTCTGCATGGCACCTGTTGCAGTAAGACAAAACTCCAGACATAAAATGTGACAAAAGCAATTTAAACATCTCTCCTTTACTCATGCAGACTTATATGGTTAACTTGTTAACTATCCCCAAACTATTTTGTCTCCACTGCTCAAGGTATCTGCCAGTTAGCAATAAAGACCTTCAGTACCTGCAGATGTATATAAGGACTTGATCAGATGTGGGTAGCCAGCTGCTGGAGATTCCACATCTTCCCGGCTGACAGATGCAGGAGTGGTGGGCTCTGGAGGCTGCCTGAGCTGTAACGATGTTTCATTTCCTGATCCATTTTCCTTCTCCTCCAACACAAAATCTTTTTGTTTTGTTTGTTGAGCCTTTATTAACTGAGACAACAGAACAGCAAATGCACTCTGTACAGCTGCCTGGGCAGCATCAGTCTCAACTTTGGGCTGACTCAGCTGAGCAGGTGGTACAGGAGGCTGTGCGACGGTTGGCTGTTTTAGAGGCTCCTGTTCCGGTGGTGGTGGTGGAGGCGGCGGCGGCTGCTGCTGCTGTTCTGACTGTTTTTCACCTGCTGACAAAATTCCAGCAGGAAGATTTATTTTATTTAGTTGCTGCTGAGTCTCTGGGTTTACCTTAATATTCAACACTTGGGCAAACTGTGCCAAACTAACACTTGTTTTAGACTGTAGCAGGTTTAGCAGGATTGCCACTTCATTCTGGTTTAACTGCTGTCCAGTGCTTGTTTTTGCTAAAGACAAAAAAGGTTTTTTTAAGTATTATTTAGAACTGGTGTATTTCAGAAACTCAAAAGTAAGACTAATTTAGCATGTCTGACACAACTGGCAAAGCATGGGTTTGGACAACACAGAAATGGGGTGCTTTTACATAGTGATTGCCTTTGGGAGGGTATCTGTAGGAAATGGAATAATAAGAGCCAATACAAAGTGACTTTCAAGGGGTGTGCATACACACTTGGACAGATGAGAAAAATCAAGCTGGAGCTCAATTTTCCACAATACAACCGAACTGAGGCTTAAGGCCACCTGCTTTAGGCAGCTGTAAGATTTCCACTCCCCACTAAATTTCCTATCTTTGACATATCACATACCTCTGTTAAAAATAGGCTATCTGCAAAACACATTTCCAGTCATATTCTGGCCCAGTCTAATTCAGCATCTGGATTCTAACACCTGCTCAAGTGACCAGGCTCTAGGTGACCCAGAAGCTTGTGGTATAAATGCAAAAGCAAGTGCTGAGTTTGAAGGACAAGAAGTCACTCACTGAGTACCAAGAAAATGCAGGTTTGTGATGATATAGAATTTCTTTGATGATATGGAGTTAACCACAAATAAGAGGAGATTAAGATGATGCAGGGGATTACCAATAACTAAGTCAGAATATCAAAGTAGTTCCTTAATTTCAAACACCCATCATGGTAGTTTATTCTGAAAGGAGAAGTGAAGCAGTATGGATTTCAACATGCCCTATAAGCCGATGACTTAGTAATTAAAAATGTAAAAATAAGCATGTGTGACTGTGCTGGTAGAATCCTGATTTTTTTTAACCCCAATCAACATTAACACATTCTGTCCTCTTCTATCCCTGCCATTCTACTAATCCACCCCTGTATTAATTCATAGCAAATTCAAAGCTATACCTGAAAAAAACGGTCACACAGAAAAACATTAAGTATTTGCCTTGCAAGACTAAGAGCAGCACAGCTGGGAATTGCTGCAAACCCCGTTATCCTACTTGTGGATGTGCACCAGGATACAAACACTTGGAACCCACTCAGGCAGGATCCAGGGATTTTATCAATTTTATGTAAGTATAAAAATAAACCCAACTTGTATTTGGCAATACAGAAAAAAAAAATTCTAATGCCTTGTACTGCTGGCTCTCACTCACATGTCCTGCTAGCGGTTGACTTCGTAACATCTGAGGATGGTATGCTCAACACTCAAACTTCTCTCTCAGATTCTCAGTAAAAATTCAGCAGGAAAATGCCAAACAGGGAAACTAATTTACCTATTCCACACCCTTCTGTTAGTTTCAAGTTCACTACAAGGGCAGCCTGTATTCTGGGAAACCTGTCAGCTTCCCCCAGAACAGAATTACCGAGCTCTACATAGCTCTCGTTACATTTTAAGATGCAATAACCAGAAGTACTATTCATGAATCAGAACATTAGCAATCGATCCAAGGTGTTTTTAACCTCCTCTTTTGGGCTGCTCAGAAACAAATGCAACAGTTTTGCTTAAAGCATACATTTGTACAAGGAATTCTTTAGTGTGCCTTATTGATGATACTAGCTAAGGTGCGTTATGGCTTCCAGAAGTGTTTTGCTTAATACAGAAAACATTTCTATGCTGAAATTAAACAGTCATCTTTTCTACCTAGATATGTTTTTCTATGCACATATGGGCAAACAGGAATATAGGTCTGAATGATTCCTTCTCTATTTCCTTAGTTTATTTTGCATGGTTAGTATTAATGACTAATAAACATAGTAATCTCTCATTGGGCTACCTGTTATAAATGCACAAAGAAAATAACTACTGTCCTTTGGACCCTTTAAACTTCCATGCAGTTTTCATTTGCAGGGGAAGAAATTTTAAGGGCTACATAAAGTCATGCTTGAAAATGCTGCCAAAACTCCAGCCTAAACATACGGAGTGGCAAAAGCTTACAGCTGTCTCTCAGTGAGAAACTGGATGAACGGAAGCAAGAGGCAATAAACTACAATAAAATGTGATAAAAAAAGAACTATTTTCTATATATCTTTGCACACAATATTTGGAACTCTGCTCTACTGTTAAATAAAGAGTTGATTCAAGATGGTTAGCATTAAAAGATTTTCAGGCCCTGTGAATTATTTTATTGTTTTTCTTCACCTGAGCTCCTATACCAGTGCTATAGAAATAATGATCACTTTGAACAATCCAAAATGGTCTAAATTAAACTTATCAGGTCTCCATGTGGTATTGTTACTCTGTATATTTCTACATATTATGAGGGAACTACCACCAAACTGCTGAGTATCTAAAATGGTGTCCATATAGAAATCCATTACTTTACTCTTTATATTATATTCATAAAATTGGTCTTCAAGCAAGACACTTTGGTTAAGTTTCAGAATGAATGGCTGTGCAATCTACAGAGACAGCTACTTCTTGTTAGATCAGATTTGGGTGTTGGTTTTTTCCCCATTTTTGCTTAGGGTTTTCTGTTTGTTCGTTTTTTACAACTTGGTTCAGCCCCAACAGCTGAAGGAAAGCTAAAGACTGACAGAACATGGAGAGAGAATCTCTTTCATGTGAAGTGATTGTTCTAAAAACTGACTTCTGATCAGTTTATCGATACCAATAAAGCTCCTCCAATCTGTGGAGATTGTGAGGAACTTAAAACAGCAGGTGACTGGTGGGATGACAGAAAAATTACAGATGAGTAAGAGAAAAAAAAATCCCTTCAAAATACAGAGCAAGGTAGTTGCTCTGACCAGATGGAAAAGTTAAATAAAACTTAGAAGGAATACCTAGTTTCCAAAAGCAAAGGTAAATCTTTTGTAACAAAGATTTAACTTACAATACTGTTCCTCCCTCAAGAATCCAGAAGACGTCAGTACTCTGAAAATAATACCTAAAGTTTCTAGAGGTGCAATCCAAGTAGAAGGTAATGGTAAGAACTGAAAATATTACTGACCAAGTGCTACACTAGAGCTGCCCTGAGTTTTGAGTTGGGAAGAAGTTTGCATGCCTTGTGGGGTGTTGGTTCTGCTCTCATCCATGCCGAGAGACAGATCCTTCCTAGGGACTTTAGCTGCTGTTGAGTCATCAGTCATGCCCATCTGCTTCTGTCTTCTGCGTTTCTTACTCCACAGCTCATGGCAGTCCTGCCACAAAGGAAGGCTGCAAAATATGGTAAGAGATAATCAGTTTTATCCCAGAATTATAGTTTGTAAATTATCTTTTTTTTAACCATGTTGGTAAAAAAAATGTTCAAATTATACATAGTGTAACTATTCAAGGGTGAACCTACTGGAACTTGGAAATATGTCAGAAAACACACAAAACCATCAAAATCTCAGATCTGCTTTTTTTCTGGCTGAAATCTCTGATTCTCCGATTCAATCACTGATTGCCTATTTCAGAAGCACAAGTCCCACTGGCAGAAAATAGGGACACGTCTGTTTAAACGAGAATCAACACTTGCATTCATGCTTATGAGAAATCTAATTATTTGTGTAATACAAAACTTCAAAATGGGTCCTGCACGCTTGCTATAAAAGAGAGTAAGAAATAATAGGATTCTCGATATGAAAGTGTTGTTTGGGTTTTTTTTTTTCAGGGTCTGGAGGACCTTTTGTCCTCTTGACCTTTTTGTCCTCAAGAATTCTAATATCTGTCCACAGTAAAAGACGTGTCTATCTAGTACTTATACAGCAGACAACTAACAGCAGAAAAAAAGTTGAAGGAGTAAGTTTCAGGAATAAGTAACACTTGACACTAGCAAAGTTAGGATACTAGGAAGAACAAGGGATATCCCAGTCCTTTAAGACAAATAAAAGCAGAGGCAAAAGGTCTCCTAGGGAAGCCACCTGCCACCAGTTCTGTTCTTCCACTACCATTCCCTGCAGGCACCCCCATTCTGATTTCCTGAGGAACAGAGTGACCCATCCCATAGGTAATCGAAATACTGAGATAGGCAGCAAAAAATAGTGCCTTCTCTCTTCATATTCCCTGTGAATAACTGTCTGAGCAGTTCCCTCACCCAGTAACATGGAAAAATTAGGTGACAGATGACAAAAGCCGCTGGAAAGGCAATTATGACAACTGCTTCCCTTTATTCTCTCCCTCTGCATACCAAGTCATGCCAAGTATTTAGTCAAAAACAACTGGAAGCAAGCAAGAACTAATTGTGAGAAGTATCCTACAGCCCTTGCAAACAGCACTGACACTTTTCTTTGAACAAACAGCACTTTCTTCCCAAAGCAGAACTTCAGTCTTTCAAGAGAACAGTCAACACTTTCCTGTCAGAACTGAGTGTGGTTCAAACAAAACTCTTGCCAGAAGCAAGCGTGGTTCCTCTTAATTTTTAGAGGGACACCAATAACTAGCTTGTTTTGAACTTCTGTGTATCAGTTTCTAGAACAGATGCACTACCAAGAGCCTGAGAAAAACAAAACACATTTCTTCCAATTCACTTAATTTGAAATGCACATAAGCAACAAGGTGCACAAGTGGCTCTCTGAGATTTTAGTGAATAGACTAACACTGCTGATTACTGATATTCAGACAATGATATAGATATAGTCATATTCAGGCAATGAAAACTCTTAGCCTCATGTATCAGAAGCATCAGTAACAACTCTGTGTGTAACAGGACAGTCCTGAAAGACTTTTAATAAAATTTTTTTCTATAACAAACATTTTTCCCAGTTGGTAATTAATTAAAAAGAAGTTAGTACAGGCTGCCTTGAAGATACAATTTACTCAAAAAAGTATTAAATGTTCTGTGTTCTGACAGCTATCTTGAGAGAAGAATGAAACCTGCAGATTCTGTAATACCTTTCCATTTTTTGCCTCAGGGCTTTTTCCAATATGTTTTGTACTGGTAAAAAAGACAATTAAGTCATTGCAAAAACTATTGGCTATTACAACGTATCTCATCTCAGTAAAAAATGACAGAAGTCTTGCACAAAGTATTTAACTTCTCCTGCCTGTAAAACCAAGACTCTCCTTTGGGACAGGAAATGATTTATGGTATTTCACTTTAACTCTCAGGTATCTTTGCAGAATTCTACACCCAGTGTCATTCTGCCATCAAAGAAGGCAAATCAGATTCACGGACAATCTCAAAGTCCTTGGAAAATGTAGACACTTATAAACAGAGATGAAAGGAAAAGCATGCTTTTTCAACACTAGAAACATTCATAAGAGTATTTTTTTTAAAGGCACTAACTCATAACTAGTTCTAGGACTAACAAATGAAATAGTTCTCAGATCCTCACAACCACTGCTATCATGGCACGAGAGTAGCGAGCTGCACAACCATTTTAGTGCAGTCACCTTTGAACAACTGCATGTATTGACATTTTTGTTCTGCCACCATCTACTTAAACTGAAACACAATGAGCTTAATTAAATCAGTGCATATTCACATTTTCACAACAGTAAAGACTGTTACCAGAGGAAATTACTTACTCTGGAGGAGGCATTTTAGATGGTTCCACATCTCGCAGAAACTCGCACTGAAGAGCCTGTTCAGCTGTGCAGCGCTTGCTGGGATCCAGAGCAAGCATATAATCAAATAAATCTAATGCAGCTGGTGGGATGCTACAAGAGACCAAAGTGGAGAAAAGCATCACATTTTTATTCTGAATCACACACTTTGATGCAAAAATTAAATAAATGTATCCCTTCCAAAATAACTGCTAATTAAGTCCTCAGATAACTTGCATCCTATAACAAAACCCTCTGACAACTTAAGCTTTAGTAGCAAAACTCAGGAGAGAAACTCCACATTTTATTACCTGTGCAAGCGCATAACCCAATATTTCTTTGCTTTGTGTAAATTGCTTGAAACGTCCTGACAAAAATCCAAACCAAACCCAAACCAAAAACCAACCCAAATCCCATCTTTTTAAGCCAATACTATATTGTTATTTTACACTTTGGAATTTAGCACCTGGGGAGTTACAGTTTTGATTGGTCCATGGACAATAATTCTATTCCTTTAAAGATATGTTTTATTAGTACAAGCAGGATGATACATTTCTCCCGAAACCCACAGTAACTGAAGGAGGGGAACAAACCCTTTAAATTAAGCTTACAGCTGTTTTCTGTAACTTTCACATGTGATACTCACACAAAAACTAGTCCAATGGTAATACTTCAGAATACATGGTCTGTGTTGAATGAATCTATGACCCAAAGGACTGTAACGTTAACCAGACTACATATATAGCTGTAGCCAGTTGTCCCAATAAAAACCAATTAAGTACTCAGAGCTATTTTTTGTACAGGGACAATAAACAGGTGCACAAATCATGGAGAACAAATGTTTCCTTAGGTGAAAGTTGACATGTGGCTGAAACTTTAGAGTCACCTTCCCTATTCTTGAAGTGCCTATGAAACAACGGTTAATACAAGCTCTGTGGGTATCATGGAAAGGATAAGAACCTAAAGTCATTTTACTTTACTCTGAAATCTATGTTCATTCTCCAGAAAACAGTGAAGTTCGTAAAGTCTCCAGGAAAACATAACGCTATTATAGTTGACTAAACTAATTCTTCATCCTTACAAAGCAAACTCTTCTCTCAGTTTTCGACGATACTGCTTCTTTGGTTTCATTGTGTTGAAATAAGCTAATTTTATAACATCAGGCCACACTGCTGGACAAGGACTCCCACATATTCGGCTGTACCAAAAAGAAGGGGAAAAAAGGGTATGAGATCAAAAAACACAAGGGAGTACAGCTGTCATTTTATTCTTGCACATACAGTGAATACAAAAATAATTTTATATTTTAACATTCAGGTTATTTTAGCTAAAATTTCTCTACTGTCCCATGCCCCACACCATTAAATAATGGTGAATTGTCTACAAAAGTTACCCTGCAGAGGGCCAACTTACTTTAAAAAGTCTGCTATTTCCGACACATCCCACCCCAGGCATCCTCTACACAAATGCAACCAACTATGCATGGTATGATTCTGTCTGGACAGCACTCCAGATATTTGACTTGGAGAACAGGATAGCCAAGGTTTAGTGTGCCAAGTAACTTCTATGTCTTTAGCTCTCAATGCCAGTGAAGATACACACACCAAATGGCTGAAAAATCACTTCTCGAGAATTTAGTTGACAGTGAAGACATAAGGAGAGGGGAGGAAAATCCCAGTAAAGCCCAAGGGCAAATGCAAGGTCTGACCACTAGAATACCTGTCTATTTTTTTACTTGAGTTACAAGTGGTGTCTCAAGCCTCCTTTATATCCACAAATGGAGTCACCATTAGTCTTATTCCTCCCCATTCATCCCCATCCACCTTGTCCTACTAAGGATGGCCAAAGACAAGTTAACCAAGACCATACTTACAAGCAGAAGAACTAAAGGTGTTTTACTGTAGATGTCAGGTTTCAGACTGATGTAAGCAGTCATAAAAGGACATGCTGCAAATACATTTTTGTAGTTCTCCCCTCCCATGACTAGATTTAAATGGTTAGTGTAAGAGACCTAGTGATCTATTAGGTAAGCCCCAAATGCTATGCAAACCAGTCTGACTTTATGCTGGTTTGAGTATGTAATTTTCATGAGGGAAAAGAAAAATAATAAATATATGTTTTCCTATCAGAATTTACTACAGTTCTATCAGTTAGAAAGGATAAATGTAGTATTGTTGACTGTAATGTGATGATGGAAGAGGTGCTGATATATTACATTTAAATGTCCAAAATTGCATAGCACCAGTGAAGAGGAAAAATGAGCTAAAACCAGGAGCTTACAGCAGAAGGAAACTGAAAAATGTTAGTTTGCTGTACCAGAGGTACAACACGAAGAAAAAACTCCAAATGACTGCACTGTCATTTCAATGCCACCTAGTGCTCAAAAGCAAAAACTTCCCAATTCACTAGTTCTTAAACTGAGAATCACCACTGATATGCTTCATGTCTCCTAAAAATCTCCATTTTTCCAGGCCAGCCACATTACACAGAATCATGCTACTGGGTTTTGCTTTGTTTGGTTTTTTTTGTGGTTTATTTGTTTGGGTTTTTTTGTTTTGTTTTTGTTTCGTTTTTTTTAAATCTCAGTATGTAACTTTGCAGTATTTTTTATTAATTTGGTTTCTTTTAAATAATGTTGACCATTTACTGTTCCAGTTCCATAAGTTCTGTAGCAGTCACCCTCTTTTCCTCTTGTTTCTAGGAAGAGGACCTCTCCTTAATTATGAGGTCAATTATGTTATCAGAATCAGGAGCAATTTTTGCTTGCCAGATAAAAGGGGAAAAAACCCAGGTGCTCTGGTTCCACTGAGTTATATACAAATCATTCTGTGATTTACTGAGGTAAGGAAAAACAGAGCTTTACCTCCATAAAGTGTCTGGCAGTTTGTAAGGGAACTGTCCTTATTATTGTCCATGATTTCATTTTAATTTGTTGCAAGAAAGTTACAATATCATCTTAAAAAAAAAAATAATGGTATTTTTGACTACTCCCTCTTTACAACTTCAGGAATAGGCAACTCCAGCCACTCGACAAAAAACCCTCTTAGCATTCAGCTGTACAGTGCTAAGACCACAAAACACACACAAAAACCCCTTCTCCATGCCCAAGTCACTTGCTTAACTCACCCCTCAAAACCACTGACATCTCACTCAGGGTGATAACTCAGTACTTTCAAATGTTTGAGGTGCATTAGCTATCATTTTAACACTAAAAAAAAAACCAAAACAACAACCCTGGCAGTTTATGAGGCACCCACTATGTGGTGGTGCTTCCAATTTACCTTATAAGTTCCAGTTGAGCAAGTTCTTGATTTGCTTGAAATATTGGCTTTTTTGTAAAAAGTTCACCCAGGATGCAGCTGTAAAACAGTTATGCACAATCCCATTATTATGGCTTTCAATACAGATTGACAGAAACATTTAACATTGGCTTTTTTTTTTTTTTTTTTTTTTGCTTGCTACACATCTATACCAAACTCTTACCCACAGCTCCAGACATCGATAGCTGGCGTGTATCTTTCTTCTCCAAGCAGAAGTTCAGGAGGCCGATACCATAATGTAATAACTTTGTTGGTATATGGTCGGCTGTTGGGGGGAGCAAAAAGAAAGGACTATAATTTTACTATGATCTCATTTCTGAAAAAGTGATACTTTGTACTGTTCTTAAACAGTACCACAGAAGTCAAGTCCTCAATCTTCCACTCCCTTTTCCTAATCCTAGTCCTGCAAAGCTGTAACTGCACAAAAGCAAACACAGCTGTCAGATCAAGATTATCAAAGGGCAGATTGAAGAAGATAAATAATAATCACATAGCTATCTTGATGCTATGTGAATCCTATATCTCTATTATTGATAGCAATACTACATATATGTTACATTGTTAGTTCTTTTAAGGAAAGGACCTGCTAGGATAAAACCAGTCATTTCTGGGCAGCCACTGATTACTAGCATACTGAATATAGGGCCTCTACAAGTGTTCTGAAAAGCAGAAAATAACATTTTAACACCCCCCCCCCCCATTGCTTTTCTCCTCTGCAAGCAGGCACAAAAGAGACAAACCCCTTTTCTTGAACTACATCCTTTAACAATCCCAAAGCCTGGAATGCTTCCAATATCATCCTATATTTCACAGCATCTTTAATTCCCCACAGCTCTAACCAGAAGTTTTGGTCACTGGGAATAATCCTTTCCACTCTAAAGCAAGGATTTCCTCTATCTCAGACACTATTTTTTGTGGACAGGCCAAGATAGAGCATGAACAGTTCAGAATGGAAGGCAGAAAACAGATGTTTTGTATCAAGCAGGGTGTCTTAAAAGTGATCCCAAAATTCTCTCAGTTTTAATAATTTACTCTTAGAAAGACTAGGGAACTCCAAATAGGAGGTAGAGTAACATGAAGTGCAGAGTTTGAACAAACATATCCTAAACTCTAACAAGCTCTTAAACATACTCAGCAGTACAGATATTATTTCTGCAAAATCACCCAAATCTTTTTTTCTTTTCATTAAGAAACTCCCCAATTCATTTTTTTAAAACATAGTATGTTCTTGGGAACAATCCTGTCATTTATAATATTTATCTCTGAAGCAAGCATTCCTCTATGAAATGTTTACATGGTATGGACTTTCTCTACAGATACAACACTCGTATATATTAGTATACGATACTTTTTATTTGAACAGATGTTTTCTTACACAATCTGTCATATCTCCTACTCCAAACATATTAAATTCACCAGAGTAACATTTAAAGGAGCACGACTACAACAACTGATGCAAATTTGCTTTAAATTAATTTTTTATTTTCTCCTCATTATGCTCCTACTAAATTCTGTACCCCTTTAGAAAAGTATATAATTCTAAACACCAGTAAACCAAATGTAAAATACATTAATTAAAATCAGCAATTATACACTTGTTGGTATACATTAATTACATCTGTTACTGCAGGTCAGAAGCTACTCAGAAGGAAAATTAATGACAAAAGAATTGTCAAAAATCTACTAATGAGATTCTAATTATCTTCCCAAGTTCAATGGGCAGTTCTATTAGCTAGTATAATTACATTTTAATCTTGGTTTCATTTATGTATAATGGCATAATAACGTTGCTGTTTGATGTATAGTAAAATCTTCTATTTCCACTATAAAGACACTGAACTTTCAATCATTTAATTCCTAATGAACAGTTAGTTTTTACAAGCAAAACTTAAAATTTAAAAATAGACATTAAAAAAACAACAACATGGAAAACCAGAGGAAAAGAAATAGGTTAGTTGGGTGCATGCTAAAATAACAAGGTAGGATGACATCAACCCCTTTTATTATCAGTACATCCAAAATAAAAATTAATTACCTAGCAGCTGTTTAAGATTATCTTACCCTGCTATTATATTCAAGTTTTCATAACTGTACTTAAGCACAGGCTCCTGAAATAACAGCTCAAAAGACTGTGAGACTAAAGCTATTAGGTCTAACAAGCTCAGAGCTCTGTGAGAAAACAACTCATAAAGCTAACATTATGGATATTATTTCCCAAATTAGGCATGCAGAAATCTGTGTAAGCTCAGGTAGTTAATATTCTCTAAATCCAACCACCATGCACATACTAGTATAATGAACATTCAGCCTGTATTTTGAAAATCCAGTTCCACAGGACAAGCACATGACATTACATTATAAATACTGAAGTTCTTAATCATAAAAACTGTGCACCTGTTTCCTGGAGTACAGGCATAATGAAGCCAAGAACAACAGAAGCACAAGTCGCAAGAAGTTTCAGAATAACCTTTATTTAAACTTGCGTATCTGTTTCCAGAAGATTGAACAGCACTGACTGCCTGAAGAATACAATGAACCTCTTCAAATGTAAGGTTAAATCTTACACAAAAGTAATGCTTATTGATAAGAAACTGTATACTAATTTGAGTCAGGAAAAAAAAAAAATGCTTTGTCTAAATACACTCTTCCTAGGTATACCAACAGGAAAAATACACTTTGGGTTTACAGGACCAGAAACTAATAGTAAAAACCTACATATTGATGTAACCTACTCTGGACTGCAACTCTTCATTTCCAGTCAATATATGGCCACTCTCTACAGTTATCTACTTGGAAAAGCAACACACTTGGACAAAGAGATGTTGATGGCTTTATGGAGTGTAAGACATGTACTTCTTTCCAGTTCCTAAGCAACTACTTGTATTACACTAGGACAGCATCTCCTCTAAACAAAATAAGTCTTCTTTTCTGGCCCTTATAATACTTAGAGTTATACAAAAAGATTAAACCTCTGAAAGCTTTTTAACAGTATTATATCTTACCTCTCTTCAGAGTTGTATAGCCGAGCAAGCCCAAAATCTGCAAGCTTTATCTGCCCTCTGGTGGAAAAAACAAAGAATCATTTAGTGGCTAATCAGGCTGGATTTCCTCCCCCAAAAATCAGGTGAAGTTTGAGATTTGAGACAGCTGCAACTGGTCTTCACCAAACCACATTAATGAGGAGGCAGTGCCACACTGTCTGTGCATCTTTTCAGTAAACAAACACAAGTAAGCACAGTTAGGTATGTTCATGAAATGGCATTTACATCACTGGATGTTACTTAAAATTTAGATGAGGTATTCAAATCAGGAACTGCAGGAAAAAAATGGAGGGAAGAAACTACTGTTTTCTCATGACTTTACTCCTAGCACAAGCATCTGTACAACAAACAACTATCAGCAGTCATGCTTCCTTCTAGGAAGCCATCAAAGTCCTGTTCTGCTCTTGTAAATTTTAAATACAGTCTTTAAATCAGGGTCACTGACCAGATAAGGGCTTCTGTTTTTGCCAGCAGCCAACTTGCTGGATGACACAGCCCCTAACACCTTCTTGATTTTTCCTGTATACAAAGGGAAGAGTGCCTGGCAGTTTCCATGGCTAAAAGGCACTGCTTTGTGACCAATAATCTGTAAAGTTGATCTAAAAAAACCTTCTTATTTAAAAAGGAAACTACCTGCAAGCTTCTTTAATACAGGAAATGAATGTTGGAATGTTACACGGGGTTTTTGTGTACATAGGAGCTTTTAAAACTCCTGTCACTTCCAAATACATGCAAATGTCTCTTTCAAATAAAGTTTACTTTATAAAATTAAGGCAAGACTTGCTTATGTGTGTAAGAATGACTACTGTGTGATAATAAAATATGTAAGTTATAGCTCTAATCCATTTTTCTGCTCAGATTTCTGCTTGGAATTGCTGTAACGCTTGGAGAATTCCCATAAACAAAGAAACATTCCCCTCAAATGACATGCTTATTCCTCAGTGTGTTTTTGTGGAAGATGAATGTATTTTTGAGCAAAGACGTTTAAGTTGCATATCTAAAAGATGTATAATCCATGCATTTGGCTTCAGGCTGTAACTGGTAATAGGATTTTAGAAACACTGGCTTAGAATTATTCAGATCAACTATCAACTTTTCCTCCTTCCAGTGGAAACATCTTAAGGATGCTCAAAAAATATCCTAGGAGAAAAACCTCTATCTCAGATTGGAGAGAGCACAGAGAAAGCTCCAGCTCTACCATAGTACACTCTTCCCCACTGTCTCATTACACCTCAGCTTTTGAGTTCCCAAAGGTGCAGAGAGACAGCACCAATCACCACTGGAGATCTGCAGGCCAGTAAGATTAAATCTGTAAGCATAGTGAGTGTTGTGGAGGCATGTGTACATCTGTTCAGAAGTCTGTATTGCCATCTGGCAAGACTGTGGTGAGATCCAGAGCTGAAAATAATCTAACAGTAGTTTGCTGCAAGAAAAAAGAAAAAAAAAGAAAAAAAAAGAAAAGAGGAAAAAACCGAAACTTTAACTGGAGAAATCTGGGACAAAAATAGGGTCCTACCAAAAGAGATCCTTGATCCATTCTGCCCAGTATTTTGTCTCCAACAGCAGCAGTAGATTTTTAGGGAGAACATGTGAACTTGCTCACTTTGGAGCTCATCTGTCTCCTACTTAACCCACAATCACTCTGTAAAGGATGCTGAAACAGGAACTCCTGTCCATTCCCTTTAGCAGGTGGTTAACAATCCTGTCCATGAACATCTCATCTTTTTGAATCTCCCGACACTATCCAGAAAACCTCCTGTGACAACAAATCCCAGAAGGTGACTACATATTCTGTAAAAATACTCTTTTTTTGCTGTTACAATCCTTGCTCTTGCAGTTGCTCCTTGGTTTTAGTACTGTTGGATGTGATGAACGTTCTCTACTGAAGTTATCCACTATCTTCACACAGGCTTTTTATTTGCTGCTGTTGCATTGAACAAAAGCACATTCACTACTATGATTTGTAATTACAAGTGGTTGAAGAAAGAAAAAATTCTTTTCCCTGTTTGATTACATCTATAACTGCAAGCCAAAGCATGTTTGAACAGGCCTGGTCAAATATTTTTTTAAAGCATTATCCTGATCAGTGTAGACAAGGACCTCAGAATAATGTCACAAAGAACCATCCTAGATACACTTCATCTTGAAACGAGATGGCAAAAAGAATACACATCAAATGCTTATGTCCTAAAATTCTGGTATAATACATTTGAGCTCATACTCTAACCTAAAAGATTTAAGTTTTAATCCTGCTGGTTTAACACACAGATAAGTTTAACAAACAATTGCAGGATCCAGCATTAAGCATTTAACAAATAGTAAATTGTTTTAGTATTCTATAATTGATTTTAAAGAAACTAGGCAATCTAAACCAAAAAGTTTTGCTAGTCAAAGCGGGTGAACTGTGAAGATTAAAACAAAGATCTAAAGATGTTATGTTAGCATTTTTTTTTTTATTTTTTTTACATACTTTTAAGTAATATTCATACCTATTATTTAGTAGAATATTTGAACATTTGATATCTCTGTGCAAAAAGTTCTTCTTATGGCAATAGGCCAAGCCCTCCATCAGCTGTCTCATAAAAGACTTAATATGATTTTCATTAAAATGAACCAAACCAGATTCCAGCAGTCCCATCAAGTCATGGTCCATATATTCAAATACCAGGTAAAAAGCACCTAGGAAAAGAAAGAGAAAGGGGTAGGAGAAAGAGAGAGAAACTGATTTAACAGCACTCCAAAGCATCACTGCTCCCTACATTTGAATGTTGGAAGCATTTTGTACACAACTGTTTACATTTTCTGCAATATTTACAGCTGTATCTTATGTCCGCTAACATCAACAAAATATAGTACAGGAACATGTTTGTGTAAAACTGCCTTTACATGTTAAAAATTACACTAGTCAAATGTCTGTGAAAACAAATGTAATGTTATGATATGGTGGTTCAATCTAGATGGACATGTACTCTGACCACCAGTCTCAATCTCCACTGATTTTTTTTTTCCCCCCCAAGAAACATTAACCGGGTTAATATTTCCTATATAAGGTTCAGGAAGAAATCTAGCAACAAAATGTGTACGGTGTTTGTTCATCTGTCGTGATTCGCTGACTGATTTTTTCAAGCTTTCATTGTGGAACTGGGTCATAAATAAGCCTTGTCTTCTCAGACTAAAAATACCTGTAAGACAAAATAAGAAAGCAGAACTAACCTACTAGCAACAGCAGCTCTGCAAAGATGGAGCTCATATGCCAAGTTGCCACATACATACATGAAGCATAATAGAATCCAGTCTTATCTTGCGTTAGCCTGTGTAATTCCACAAAGCTATTAAAGGCAAGGCTCTTCAATATATAAAAGTATTCTTAAAGAGGAGAAGTGCTAAGCACTTCAGAAGCAGCAGTAACCGATTTCCAGCACAACCACTTCCAGTACAATCAACTTTTTAATACTTATTTTTTCCCCATCTTCTCAACCCTGGGGCAGAGAAGACAGTGCAGTCCCTGCAGAGTACTGGTGGCAATGCAGAAACCCCGAGTGGGTCTGTCTACCTTCCTTCTTTCAAAGCCTCCCACAAAGAGATTTCAAAGCCACCACTATCAAGTGCAAATAGCTTCTGTCCAACAGGAACTAATTACAGGTTCTAGTTCCTAAATAAATTTCAATTCAGAAACTAGTACAAGTCTTGGAGGAATAACAGTAAGTCAGCTTGTCACACTGTACACACACACATACGGCCAAATTCTAATGAACTGACTTGTTTTCTTGCATAGTAGCTGAAAAGAGAAGAAAGAGTGCTAAATCCATCTGCTATTTAACAAACAGTAAAAAGATTACTCACACAGTAAGTGTTAAACTTGTAGTGAAGTTCAGTGTAGAGCAGCTAAACCACAGGCCATTGTGTAAGACGCACAGAGTTAATGGGTTTTAATTTAGGTCCTTTTGGCCTGCTTTATGTCACACAGAGAAAGCAGAATGCTGATCATGAAATACCCCGGAAGCTGGTGTGTACAGAGGAGGCAGAGCAGGAGGTAAATTAAGCAGGTACAGTCCAATACCACTGCTTCAGAAGGGAAGGAAGTAGTACCAAGATCCACAAATCTGCTGTGTTACTGTTGCATAACCGAGTTCACCAGTGCAGTTCAACAGTTCAGCATGATAAAGGCACAGAGGGTCCTAATCTTGGTGTTTCAAAATAAGGTAACTGGCAACCTGGTGTTAGGTCTACTTCGCTGACAACTGCTGAAGGATAAACCAGGACATATTTTAAAATGCCTTGAAACAAACACCTGCTATTAATGGTGCAGTGAGAAAGTAATGTAGATACACCCTACAGAGGACGTCAGCTCAACAAAACTGAGTACCAGTGATCCTGACATCATCTTGCTCTGGAATACAACGGGAAGTTAACTCTGTTGTGGCAGTAGGCTACACCGTGTGTACATGACAATGAGAAAGACCAGGAAGGGTCAAGTGGGATCCAAGACACATTTAGTGAGAACATCTGAACAGTCTGGTCATCTTGTTTATATGCAAATGGACTCCATCCCTTGAACAACTTCCTGCTCTGCCACTAGCTGCCAAGATTTTTCACCACTAGTAATAACCAGCAACAACTAGTACCCTCAGAGATTGAAAGCTGGCAACAAGGGACAAAATTCATAAACAAAACAGAGTAGTAGCTGGGAGATGACCTCCAGTTAGTTTACTTTCTCTGCAACTAAGAAGCATGCACTAGAACAGTATAAATGCTAAATGTTCCTTCTATATCAGAACAACAGCAAATGCACAGATCCATTACACTTTTGCATTACTATCTATTTACTACCCACATACTATACAATTTTAGAATGTCTGAGAATCTGTCAAAGCTGAATCTTCTTCACTGGTTATGAGAAACTATTAAAATTAGTCTACTAGCACTGGCAGCCTAACCATTAAAACCTGATTATAAGTATTAGTCAAACTGTATCTGGAAGTGATTGCAGATGCAAAAAAAAAAAAAAAAAGGTACCAAGCTAACTGAAGTGAAACTTCTGTCAGTTTATTTCTAAACAAATGTGGTGCCCTTTTCCGATAGAGATCCACAGTTTCAGTCAACAAAACCAGATTATTCCAGTTGATCATTTCAATTCTTTATTGCTTTTCATCAGATCAGGGGATCTGATCCTTCGTAACAGGGAAAGAAGCTATTCAGGGAGAAGAAAACAGTCATGGAAGACTACACAAGTGAACTGTGCACACTCAGAAGTCTGCTTAGTACAGCATACTCCGACTTTGAGTTTATAGCATCCTTCCGTTGAATCAAAACAAGCCACGCAAATGTCCCTTTCTCAAAAAAAGGAAAATGGAAAAAAATAATAATTCTTTTATGAAGTTGTGACAGAAGTCAAGGCATTCAGTAACTTGAAGATTACATTTTAAAATGACACTTTGTTTTCTGCTAGCTTTGCCCACTATCCACATTTCTGGAAGCAGTGTCATAAACACACCTAAAGCTCTGTTAAACGCATGCAATTCAAAGGAATCCAGAATTATTTCATTTTAATGTTACTTATTTTACTGCTGTTACAAGACCTGCACTTCCCAGTAAGTACTTGTGGGGCAGGAGGCACTCTGCAGTCCATTTCCACATGCTGCAACAAAGCACTAATTGGGGGTGCATGTGTTTTTGTATCTTGGGTGCCCCATTTCCTTTGCTAATACCATGCTGCTCATCTCCATTCCTTCATCTACTGAAATAATAATAAACCTTAACGTGACTGCGTGTTGATGAAGCAGCAGCTGGAACAGCTCAACAGTAGTAATACTGCCTACTTCTGAATATGGGATAAGAGACAGCAGCTGATCTATTAGGGAGGTACACAATGAATAAAGAAGACTCACATGGATGGAAACAATCTTCACATTACTCCTTTTGTTTGCACCTAGAAAAATTCATCTTTTTGACCAGTTTGTCAGTTAAGATTAATAAGGGTCAGCAAGTGAAATACTGGTTCAGAATAATTAAAGGATTAACAGATCTCCTCCTTCTGTTCATATATTTCAAGCCAGGGAGCTCTAGCAGTATTTTTCTTAACCACAACAAAATGAGCTGGGGTATAATGCTGTAAAGCTATATGGACAAAAATGGGTAACTCAACAAAATATGACACTGATGATTTGTAATAAACAAAGGATTTTCTAAGGGGTCAAAGAACCTAACAAAACATACTTTGCATTTCTGATACACAGGCAGGCTCTGGATATTTTTAGACTGTTATCAAATCACACAGATCTAACACTAACAAAGCAGGACATCAAGTCACACATTTGTTCCCAAAGAAAGAAAAGTGCTTTGGGCTTGGGGGAGCAGCAGGGGAGAATGATCCAAAAGCCTACACTGATAAGAGCTTTTAAGCAAGTATTTTCCAAATGTAATTTCATTGGGGAGGTGTTTGGTGTTTCTCAAAATATCTGATTAGATACGGATCAGAGGATCTGGGAGACTAGAAGTGCCTTATGTGCAAATTTTAATTCAATCCTTGTACAATAGTATCTTGAAATACAAAAATACTTCCAAAAAAGAAACAAAACCCACCAACATTAAAAAAAAAAACCAAACCACTACACACACAAAAAAACCACAACCAAACCCAACCACCAAAATAAAAAAAAAAACCCTAAACAAATAAAACCATAACAACCAACCACACAGAAGATCCCTGCCTCCTCAATCAGCACGTGGTATGTACAATGCTGAGTTGATGAACAGGTTTTCAACAGTTTGTTCTGTACTTGCTGCTCAAAATGAAACTCTCATCAAATTTTCATTTTGCTAACAGGCCTCTTCAGCTTCTATGCAATACAAAGATTACTCCCCCCACAAACACCTTTATTGATTAAAGATACTTGGATTGTATTTACTCTTCCATTTCCTTAACATTTTTATTCTGTTACTCATGATAGGCTACATTCCAAGGCAGTTATGAACAGAATATTATAAAACAAAGCTTGAAAACTCAAGAGGAAATTGTCCAGCAATTCCTTGAAGTTCCTTATATTTAAACTCCTTAAAATCCCTTAAACAGACATGCATCTTTTCTTTCTACTCACACTTTACAAACCTATTTTCTTATTTGTGAAACTTCAAATAAAGGCATAGCCACTGAATTAATCACCTTAAGAGTAAAGAAAGCATCACTACTATACTCATTTTCCATTCAGATCTCACAAAACTTAACAATGAAGACAAGTTTTGTCTAATAAAGCCAGATTTTTGTTTTGTTTACATTTTCACCCAATATGAAACTTTTATTTTATAATAGTGTTATTCTCCCATAGCAAATTCAATTGCATTCTCCTCTGGTAACAAATCCAATACAAACTCCATGTACATGGAAACGTGTTCTGAAATAGGAATACCAGTCAGGGGCACACAGAAGCCCTGGGAATAAATACTGTCCTTGTTCTATTACATACTACAGGGAAATAAGAAACTGAACAAAAAACTTTAAAAGTGAAGGAAAATCAAACCAAACATATCAGAAGTCTCTGATTAATAATCAGAGATTTTTCCCATTTTGTCATAACATGGGTGAAGTTTAAAAGCCACCCAGTTAGGTCCAGACTCATTCCAGACTACAGTCCAGTCCAGTCCACACAAACTGGGAGCACTACTCCAGCAATCATACTATTCCTGGCAACTTAGCTGTAGCATGAAAACTATTTGGGAAAAAAGTTTCTATCAGCTCTTTTGAGAACAGTAAGGCAAACTGTAATCTATCAACTTCATGCCTGAAAAGGTTTGTTAATTTGCACAACAATCGATTAAAAATTTAATCTGTCTAAAGTAAACTTCAAGTGAATTACAGAAACACACACAATCCAAGCAGATAATCCACACAAAGAAAAAAATTAAAAAGCCAAACTACCAAGCTGCAGTGTTAACCAGATCTTTCTCATTAAGAGTATCCCATGAAAAGTTTTACATCCCGCCTCAGCTTAACATTTAAAAATGCCTCATAGTGAAAAGGAGGAAGAGATGTCAGTCAGTACACCTACTGTTTTACATTCACAGCAAGAAAAGCTAAGTCAAGCGTTCTTCATGTGTTCAGTAAGAACAGATCACAGTAGTCCCATAGCTAGACAGTTGAGTACTTGCCATCACCTTCTAGCTGATGGAGGCAACCAAAAACTGAAGGACGATCTCAGGTGCCCAACAGAAAAAAAAAAAAAGAAACTTAAGTCATATGAATGACAAGCTCACAGAGAAAACAAAGCAGACCTGACAAAAGCCCAAAATAAGAAGAGCCTTTTTCCCAATGATTCACTTTATAAATGGATTTGAATATACCCAAACAGCTCTTTGCTTTCAGCTTCTGTTTTAAATCTCGTTTTCTTCAATTACTATTGCACAGGATAGGTCACACAAACTCAAGACAAAAATGCTAGGAGAAGGTGAAGAGCATCTGCAGAGTACATTCCTCCCAATCCAAACAGACATAAACTGAAGTTCATTAATGTGAACTCCAATTAATTTGAACTAACATTAAGCAAACAAAAAGGAAAAGCAAAACACAGTGTCATTGCCAGCAGACTTGGTCCTAAGCACCAACAGTATCAGGCTACTACTATCAAACACTGACACCCACAATTGCTCCTGCACTACCTCACTAGAAAAATACATTTTAAACAAAAATAACCAGAGTTCTGAGGATTTAGGAAAAAAATGAATGAAAACTGTAGGTCATTGGTGCTATCAAGTCAAACGAGGCTTTATGTCCTGAAGGAAGCAGAGGAGGTTTTAAAAGCACCATCAATAGACTTAAGCCAGCTGTTACCCAGACAGACACCCAAGACAGAATACAAACTGTGAATCATGTGTTCCCATCTCCAAGCTTGTATGTTCACCTACATCCCTCTGAATGACAGGTAGGGGAGAAAAAGCCTACATGAGAAACATACAAAATGGACACTCTTTCCTTGCCACGCTCAACATACACATTTTACCTGTCAGGATTATACCTCAAAATCAAGAGGTTACATTATCAATTTGTAAACAGCAAAGCCATTCACCAACTTTATCATCAAGCATGTCTCATGCCTAATGAAGACTGCAAAGTTAAAGACTTCAGATGTTCACTATAGTAGACCCATGTCACCCACTTACCTGTGTAGGTGCTCAACCTATAAAAACAATTGTGCTGTCTGATGTGCTCTGTTTCCACTGATGGAAATACACAAAATATTTGTAACACACCACTTCCAATGTGTTACATTTCCTTTTTCTAATGTCTGGTCTAGAAAGAAAAAAAACAATCCTATCTATTAAAGCCATTCCTATTGTTAAATTTATACCCTAAGCTGGCCAGGATAAAACACAGATATAGTTTTCTTCCATTTTCTTTAAAAGCAAACTGTTGTTGAAAATACGGAGATAAATCAGATACTCAAAACTGTAAGACATAGGATTATGTCACTTAAAACCATGTTGCAATACTCTGAGCTGTTACAAAGTTGTACAAATCAAACCATTGCTGTTTTGCAGGCCAATGTTATCATTGTAAAAAATATCCTTAAAACAAGTACTGTACAAAGTGTGCCCAACACATATATTTGTCAAAAACCTAAATTTGCCAGTTTAAACTACTGTGATTAAAAAAAAAAAAAACAAAAACACCCAAACAAACCCAAAACACCCAAACAAACCCAAAACACCCAAACAAACCCAAAACACCCAAACAAACCCAAAACACCCAAACAAACCCA
>JANIJG010011527.1:0-18992 GCA_024611175.1 Megaceryle torquata | reverse complement strand
AACACAAAGGAAAGAAAAAATCACGGGCCAAACCCCCAAAAAACTCTTTGTAAAGGGGAAAAAAAACCCAAAAAAAAAACCACCCCCCCCCCCCCCCCCCCCCCCAGGCCTGGAGAGATCATTAAGCGTAGTAAAGCTAAGGGACACATCCCAGTCTCAACAACCAAAAGCATCTGCTGGTAACCCACACAAGGAAAGACCACCAAGAACCCACTGTTTCAGGCAAGTTTCCTCCGATGCTACTTCCTATTTATATGCAGAAATTCTGCCTCATTTACAAGGACCTTTGTCACACCTAGTTATTGACAGACTTCTACAAGCATCTGGAATTCACTTCACAAATGTCCCTACAGAGAGGGTAACTTCCAGACTTCATGACATTCATAAAATCACTTCTGAACCATACACAGATTTCAAAATGCTTTTATATATGGAAGGGTGGGGGATGACAAAAAAAACAAACAAACCCCACAAAAACAACCAAAACACAAGCAAAAAAAACCCCAAACCTGATTTGTCTAAAAATCCTAAATATTAAATATTTTTTTCTTTCCGAGACACAGCAACAAAGGAGAATATGAGCAGAACTAGTTTACCTGTAAAGTGAAATGGAAGTAGTTATGTAATATTATGTATAGTTATAAAATAAAACCAGAAAAAGTTCAAGACATTATCTACAAGACATGCAGGAGAAGGAGCAGATTTAAAGAAACTGACAGAGAAAGAAAGTAAGGAAGTCAAACTGAAACCAAAACTCAGCACTGCTTTCCTCCATTTTTAAGAACAACAAAAGAACGTTCCTCCCCCCTAAGAAATAATAATAAAAAACCTCATTTGTTTAACCACAGAGCTGAGGTTTGGGGTTAGTTTTTTCCCCCCTAGAACTCGATTTCATAAACCAAGCATGTATTATTTTTTTTCTCTGCTTAATTAGTATGATGTACTTGTACTTATTCAGTGTATAAAAAACTACTTAAGATTTCAAAGTGTTATTAATTACAAGTTTCAAAACTGCTACAATATTCCTCATTCTCACAAGGCAATATTCTATTGCACTTGACTGGTTAATGTATTATTACCAAACAGTAGATTTATTGATGAATTTAACAACAACACCACCACTCTGCTAATGTAATACCACTTACATTCTCAAGCACACAATGAAATAATTCCAAACAAGAACTTACAACTTATGGTGCTATATTTTACTATCTTGGTATTTGAAAGCAGGGAGGAAAGAAAAGTGTTACATATGTCAGATTTCCAGGAGTACAGGTCTCACTCAGCTTACATGCTTTTTCTTGCCATGCTACTTTTCTAGGTCCTTCTTTCCCATTCCAATCTTCTCTTTATATTAACGAAAAAAAAAAACAAAACAAAACCAAAAACATTTTATTGACAAATCAGAACAGTCACATGTTATCTTCTCATGTTTGTAAACTTGAAAACCTCTTTTCTTCTTAACCGCTTTAAGAGCAAGCTAAATCCAACATGCTACCAGCCAGCTATTTGTGCTACTTAAGCGCAAACAATATTAAATGCGGAATATATCAGGATCTACAGAGTTGAACAAGGAAACTCATTTTATCAGTAACTTTTTGACAAGACATACTACAAAGGGATACATAAGAAAAGGAGAGGAAAAACAAGAAACCAAAGAGAAAGAAGGAGGTTAAAATACCCACTATAGCCCAGCTCTTTCATTAACTACCATGGAATGCCGCACTACTGACTAAGCACTGCCATCTTCCCCTGCATTATAAGGTCACAGAGTATTTGAAAAGGGAGACCTACATTTAAACAATTGGCTTCACTGCTGATCTTCCAATACATTTATAAAAACTCAGTAACATAAACACCTTGACAAAACATCCTAGTTCACAGTATAACTCATCCATGTTGCACTAGCAGGCAAACATTTAACTCATTTCTTTAAGCCACAACAGTAATAGTGCTCCCTCACTTGATACCTTATTAATTTTATTTATCTTCCCTAGTCTCTAGTTCAAGGTTATATTCTAAGCAGCTCTGCAACCAACCACCTACTGAGCTGTTTTGTGCATAAATACTAAATAACTTGCCTTACTGATTCAACTATAGATCTTTAAAAGGGTCTGCAATACCTGCAGCATAGGAATAGAGAAATATTCTGAACATGAATTTGATATTTTTCTTAAATCTGCTTTATAAGCCTACAAACTCTGCCTCCACAGAAAACAACCCTTAAAAAGTCAGGTCCTGTGTTCTAAACATGTTAAAGGTTGGTTTTGGTGTGTTGTTGTTTTGTTTTTTTTTTTTCAAATGAAGTCACTTCCCACAATAAGGAAAAAATGTAGCACGAGGAAAAGTAAAGGTACATCAACATAGTTGGAGAAAAGGCAAAGTCCACTGCCAAGTAACAAATCTTAGTAAATACAGAATGTGTACTAGAGTGAGAGCCTTGACACACATTGGAAAAAAACCCGCAGCTATTCCAACCAGTGAAAACCTACGGTTTCGCATTTTAAATTCTGCAAAATACAGTTTTAGTAAACAAGATCACAGAGCTCTATGTAAAAGATAAGTATATCTATTTTCACCAAAAAAGGGAGAAAAGCATCTGAAAATCTCTCCTACTGTTACTGCAGAAGTAGCAGAATTACTGGATTCATAGTTATTTTTATATCAGTGTTATGAAACCACATTTTCTCCATGAAGTAGGCATTTACTAGCTGAATATGTATTTTATCAGTTTTGCTATTCTTGTTTTGGTTTTGCACGTAAATGATATTTTGCAGTGTCACTACTACAGACAAGCTACAGCTAGAGAATGAGAGGGCTCTATGGCACCAATGTGAAAAATAAATGCTGAATTTTTCCTATAAGCAACATCCACGCACACAGTAGTACTATGCTAGTAGTGCCCCACCCACTTACTTTTATCTAGGCAGATGGGTAGGTGTAACCAAATTTGGAAAAATGTGATTACTCATCTATACAGCTAACCGAATTAAATGTGTGATCACATAGCATATGACCTGACTGAAGTTATGAAAAATAGTTTTTCTCTTCCTACAATTGCCTCCTATCATCTCAAACTATTTTCGAATAGAGCTTGTATCTGCTTATTCTGTCAATCGTGGGGCTTTCTCCCCTCCACCTTCCTCTTTTGTGATTTTGGTTTTTTTTTAATCCAGACAGCTTATCAGTAGAGAAATAAATATGTCACACTTTTGGTATTATGCAAGTATTTCCATTTTAAAAATGTGCATGTGCTCCTTTAGAACAGCTGTGTTACTATTCACAAGAAAATGTAGTACTACACATCCACCAGCAGTCAGTAACAGGGTTTTATCCAACAAGTGGAAACAGCTCAATCAGTCAGTTTGCCCAAAACACAGATGTTTACTGCTATCACAATGGAAAAGGAAATTAGTTTACCATTCAGAGAGAATTATATATATATATAAACTCTTTACTCTCAGCAACTGTGCTGTTGCTGCTGCTTGAAAAAAAAATGGGATTCAAATGAGTGGAGCCGACTTCACTGGTTTCTGTTCAACTGTTTACTCTAAGTATCTCCTAAGCAGCTCAGAGACCTAGATGAAAAAAAAAATCATCACTCTAGACATGAGCTTTTCAAGCATGCTAGAACTACTTCATTATCATTTTCTACATACCAAAAGAACTAGATAACTTATATAATATTACAAAAGACACAAATATGATATAGAATAAAAAGAGCAAAAAAAAAAGTCACAGCCTGGAACACTCAGTTACATACAAAGTCCTTACTGTCTTGACACCATTACAGCTGGATACAAGCCCAGAATTAAGTCTTTAAATCATCCATATGAAGACGACAGGTGCTGCAAGAGGCCGCTGCCTTCATGAACCAGTAATATTCTATCAAGACTAAGGCCACTATACTATTATCTAAACAACACAGCAAAAAATTTCAGCCTTTTGGGAATAGCGCCACAGAGTCAAGCAAAAAAAAAAGTGATTATGACAGTTTTGAATCACTAAAACAATCATATAAATACCTTCAATCTTTATCTCCCCACCACAACACACGTAACACGTAATAGCTGTATGGGAGCACAGAAACACTAGCTTGCCTTTCTCCACACCAGGCAAACATTATGAACAACTGAGCTTATCCTCACATTTTTGGTTTCTTTCATTTTTTGTGAAAACGAGATTTTTACAAATGCCCCGTTAGGATAGACCAACCTGCTTTATACATATAGCAACCTCTTCTTTTAACTCAGCCATTCCAATCCCTCTCCAGTAAACCTGACAACCTGCATTTATTAGCAAAGTAATTTATCTGTATGCAGTTAAAGATGGGATGCAAACTACTGTTTAACTGAAGGAAGGAAGGCGAAGTCACAAGCTTAAGTCCTAGGAATAGATCCACAGCTCAAGGAAGATTTACACTCTTACCGCAGAGCCTATACAAAACCCAGGAGATTTAAACTCTCCCGCTTCAAATCACAGGCCCACCACCAACAAAGAAACACAATGCTCTAACAAAAACTTTGTTCTGTGACTACCCCCTATACAACACCTCCTGTACCTTCTACAGCCCTCTCAGTACATAAGACAGGATCCTAAACTAACTGGATTGTCAGACTAATACAGCTATTCCTGAGTGCAAACCTAGCATATATAATTTTGCACGTCATTATTAGCTTTCTTATTCCAGGATATAAAGTATCTACAGAAAATCTGATTCCTAGAGTGTTTAAATCCAACTATGCACACCATATTCCTGCTATTCTATTATTCAAATTATCTTAAAATTGCATCCTTAACCACTTGAACAGGCTGTCATGGAACAACAATGACAACAACAACATGCTGTTTTTCAGAGCACTCACAGTGCTTTCTACTTGAAACACCCTATTGTAAATGATTCCATACAACCATACCTTTAAACAATCACTATTTTTTCTCAAAGGCACCTTTGCTCTATCCCTCTGACCAAAGCAAGACACAGTTTTGTTACTTCACTCTTTAAACAGCATCTGAGGACAGGACACAAGAGTACCAACAGGCAATGAAACATGGGAACAGTTTCAGCATCCTCACTGTCTACACCATTGGACAGCCCAGATGATAACCAATGCAAATTGCTCATCAGAAACACCAGAGAACAGTTCTCAGACAATGCACCAGATAATGACCTGGAAACAAAATTCTCACCTGTGGACATGCAGACCACCTGATTTATCACATTTAAAACTGAAGTCAAGATGTTAATTTAAGGAAGCTTATAAACAATGAAGCAACAGAAAGATTTCAAAATGGGAAATAACAATCGTCAGTTATAAATACATACAAAGCAAATATTTTAAATTCCCAGCAGTTTTGCTGCAAGTTAAAATATTCTGAAGAACTTTAATCCTGAAACACAGTATCTGATTAGAGAAATACAGCCTACGTTTCCTCCCCATATACAATTCAAAATGTCACAGCAGTGCTGACCTTCACACTCAGAGTTCTCACTAACAGTAAGAAAGTGATTTGCAGGTACATATCAAATATACATAAATACATAACCTGACTATGAGAGGAGCTTCCATATGCTTTCATAGGTTGTATAAAGCAGGAAAGACAATTTAACAAAACTTGACAGTGGTTCCTCTTCAGAGTAAAACCAGAAAGTCTAAGTCTTTCTACAGAGCTCTAAAAAGAACAAGAAATACTTCTAACACAAATTGCCTGTTAGCCTGTTTGCTCTTTAGGTTAGTGGGAATTAAACCAAACACAAACATATTTAAACAAATGTCTTTTTATATGGAGGAACAAGATACATAAAAATGTACCCAAGAATCTCTGTACTTTGTAAACAAAACCTTAAAAATCAAAATTGGTCCTTCAGAAAACCTGTCCTCTCATAAGCATCATTCAGTCACTCATCTGAAAAAAGTTCTCATGTCCTTGAATATTTAAAAAACCCTTTTCCAGCTAGGTAGTGTCTCACTCAGAGAGACTAGCTGCAGAAATGTCACAGGCACCCACATCTCCCTTTCTCCTCGAGACAGGACAGGAAGATCTTTGTATATATCCCGCTCCCCTTCCCCCCACCCCAGCTTTCTGGCAGTAAGTGGGAGGGCTTTTGTTACTAGATGCAAGCTGTCCTCCAGCCCAGCCATGACTCTCTTCCTCCACACGCCAAGCCTCCCCCCCTTCCCTTCCAGTCCCCCTTCCCTCCCTCCTCCCCCCCCGGGCCCAGACTCACCGGATAACGGGGCTGTAGGGGCTCCGCGACCTGCGCCAACTGCTGTAGGGGCTGGGTGACACATCCCCGCCGCGCTCGTAGGAGCTGTGCCGGCTGTAGCTGGGGGAACGACGGCGGCTGTAGGGGCTGAGGGGCGAGCGGCCACCCACCGGGCTGAGCGACTTGCGGCTCCGCTGGCTCTGCGAGGAGCGATGCAGCGGGGGGCTGTCATCCCGGCCGGGGCTAGGGGACGATCGCTGCCGCCGATAGGCCTTGGGCTCAGGCTTGTCGTCTCGGTAAGCCTTCGGCGGGTCCTTGTAAGCTGATGGGGGCTCCTTGGCCGCTTTAGTCCGGCTCCGGTGCGCTTTGCTCTCCCGCTCTTTCCGGCCGCTGCCGGGCGAGGTGAGGGATCCTTTCCTGCGACCGTCGCTGCCGCCGCCGCTGCTGCTGCTCTTAAGTCCCTCCCGGTCCTGGCCCCCGGTGTGATTGTGGCGGCTGCGGGACTTGGAGGAGGACGACGAGGCCTCGGGTCCCCCGCGGCCCCCCGACGCCCCCTCCTGCTGCGCCTTTTCCTCCCCCCGCCGGCGATGTTCCCGGTGCCGCTCCTTGGAACGGCCGCTGCTGCTGCGGTGCTCCCTTCGGGACCGGCCGCTCCGCTCCGCCTCGCCTCTCTGGCGCTGGGTCCCGCCGCCACCGCCGCCCGAAGAGGAAGCCGGGCTCCCCCCACCGCTGCCCGCACCGCCGCCGGCCGCGCCGCCGCCCACCAGCCCTTCGGACTGGGAGCTCACGTCGTCGTACTCCTCCACCAGCGTGCTGAGCCCCCCGCTACCGCGCCGCTTCTCCGCCTCCTGAGTCCCACCGCCGCCGCCGCCCCCTCGGCCCCGCCGTCGTTTGTGCCGGGAGCCCGAGCGCCGCTTGCCCCGCGGCCGCTTCCGCTCCCCCCCGTCCCCGCAGCAGGAGGAGGCGCCGGTGGCCGCCAGGAAGAGCAGGGACTGCGGCGGCAGCGGCGGCTGCAGGAGCGGGGGCTGCAGGAGGGGCGGCTGCAGGAGCGGGAAGAGCAGCGGGTGAGGGGCCGGTGGCGGGGGGGGAGGCTGCGGCTGGGCCGCGAAGCGCTTCCGTCTCCGGTGATGCAGCCGCTTCTTGTCGGCCGCCGCCTCCACCGCCGAGCTGCTGCCGCCGCTCCCCCAGCCCCGGCTTCCCCCGCTCCCACCAGCCGCCGCGTCCGAGGTGCTCGGCATCGAGCTCACTCACGGCCGAGGACGAGGACGCGGCCTAGGGAATCCGCCGCCGCCGCCCTCAGGGCGCTGCCGGCGCCATGGAGACCCGGCGCCGCGCAAACACACGGGACACCCGCCGGCCGGCACCGGGGCCTCACTCACTCGCTCCTTCTCTGCCTGGTCGGCCGCCGGGGCCCGGCCCGCCTCGCAGCCCACCCGGCCTCGCCGCCTCACATGGGGCCGCGCCGCCACATAAGGGGTCGCGCCGCCCACGTTCCAGCAGGGGTCGAGCGCCGGCCGGCGCGGCAGAGGAGCGGTGAAAGACTCCCGCGGGCCCGGAGCGGCCTCCGGCAACGCGGAAGTGTCTCTTGGCGGCGGCCTCCTCACTCCATCCCGGGCCGCGGCTGCCTCGTCCGGCGCCGGACGGCGCTGCGCGGGGAGTGCGGACGCCGGCCGCGGGGCCGCTGCCTCCTCCCTCACCCCTTCCCCGGTCGGGCGGCGGGGTCAGGCCGTGCCGGGCTGCCTCCGGGCGGGTTGTCCGGGGCGGCGCGCGGCCCTGCGCTGGCCCCAAATCCGCTTACCCTGCCCGGCAGCTCCCAGGTGCCCAGTCCCGAGTCGCCGGCAGCCGGGAACACTCGCGCGGCCTCGGCCGTGCGCGCGGCTGATACACGCATACACACGCACCGGGGACACGGCCCGGCGGCGCGCGGCGCATGCGCGGGGCCGGCGACGGGGTGGGGGGGCCACGCCCCGCCAATCGCGCGCGGGGATGCCGCCCTCGCCCGCATGCCCGGAGCCTCGAGGGCCGCCCTACTCTCGCGAGAACCTGCTCCCCCTCTCGGTCCCGTCCCGTCCCGGGCAGCTCTCGCGACATCATGGCTCTCGCGGTAACGGCGCCGCGGTCGCCCCGAGGGCGGGGGGAGGGGGCGTTTCCTGGCGCGGATGGAGGCGGTCGGGTCAAAGGTGGCTTCCGGGAGACGGGCGCGGCGGCACTGGGGGCAGCGGGGTGTTGATCGGGGGCTGCCCGTCCCACCGAGGCCCCTCCCGCCCCGGGCCGGTGGGGTGGAGAGCGAAGTGGGGCGGCAGGGGGTATTTCTGCGCTGAGGGACCGCGGAGCTTTGGGGCCCTTCCCCGTGGGAGGCGGGACGAGCTAACGCATCGCTGTCGCTGCGTCTCTCCCGCAAGGGGGAACGCGGGCAGGCCTGGGATCGCGGTGTGCGGACACGGCTTTCTTTAAATTTCTAGCGCTCGAGCCGTGTATATTTTATTTCTATGTACATGTATCTATTTAGCTTTTATATATATTCATAAATACATACTCGGAACACAACAGATGCTTCACTGTGGCCACACACCTGTTGCATCCAGATCCCATGCATCAGCAGTGCAGTGGGAATTTAATTCTGCCTTACACTATGAAGTGTTTGTGTTTTTCTAGTGGCTTTAGATTAAAAATGCTGTGTTTGAATGTGGATGGATTGCCTGTAGGAACTTGAGAAAGTGGCAGAAAGACACAAGCTCAAGCTTTCCATCTTGCCCCACTTCACACTGTTGCTGTCCCAAGAGCTTTCCACAGTTGAACTCGGCATCAAATGCCTGAAAGATTGTAAAACTACCAAGAATTGGCACTCCGGAAAACCAGTGAGCTCGTGTGGCAGATGAGATGTCAAGTGTGCAGGAAGATTTATTCATTACACGAAGAAGCAAGAACAAATGTCATTTAAAACATCTTTACAAAACAAGGTTTGTATGCATTTCTATACTGAAAGATACAACGCAGGTCAGCTGAGAAGACAAAATTCAGCAGGAGAGCTACTAAAATTTCCTTTGAAGTGAATTGTATTAAAAGAGAAAGATTTCTTTAATCTTCAAAGGTGTATAAAGGCTTCTGCTGCACCTGATAAGCAGCTCTAAACTCTCTGGTAACTAGCGAAAGCATAAATTCCTGTCCAATTAGTAATTTTCATATGAAGGACATCATTGAATAACAAAGTTTTAATTCCATTTGGTAGCAAGTCTGTTTTCTTTTATTGAAATGCAACATGAACAAATACCCACCTTGTGCCCACCCCACTTTATGCGATGCCCCATGGTGACAACAGGAAGGGTATGTCCCCTTTCCGAGGGCTCGGGTAAAATCGAGGGCCAGAGCAGAACTGCAGCAAGCAGAGATTCACACTGTCTGGAGATCTGCAGGTTGAAGGATGAAGAGGTTTCAAAGAGAGCCAAAGTATTCACCTGCTGGCCTGTGTAAGCACAGCAGTACCGCTAAAATGCCATTGATAAATTTCTCTCTGAAGTGAAATGGACTGAAAATTTGGTATTTACAATGTTGTAGTAAAGCAAGGCAGCGTGGCCAATACATTTGTAGTTTTCAGTCCAACTAATTCATGCATAGGCTGTCAGCTCACCAAATTTATGGCATGGTTAAGTGAAATGGGAGAACAGTTACACGTTTCTTCTTCAGGCCCCTCTCTTGAGTGTTTGGAGTCTGAAAAGGAAGCAAAAAAAAAACAAAAAACACTAATTCCCAGGTGAAGGACAAAATTAATTTTTCTGTTAGATAAAGGCAGCAGTGGGTTATACACAGGGTTTAGTGATGCGTGCAAGGAGATGTGAACAGACTGCAGAGACAGGTTTCCTTCCTGCTAGCAAACTGCTTGCTCCTTGATAGCATTTGTGATGAGCAGAGTTATTAAAGACACATTAAAAGGTGAACATGTGTTGGAATATATTGTTTTCTCAGCGATTCAGAGACCTAATAAAATACTTGTGAGGTACTAGTTTGATAAAGTTGCCTGAAGTCCAACTTTTTTTGTAACACTTGTCCTCTGAAAGCCTGCTTCCCTGGAAGCTGCCCTACCCACACAAAGGTGTTTCTAGGCCAGAGACATGGAACTGGGGTCACCTCTACAAGATCCACTCTGCTTGGAGCAATTCCAACAGCTCTCATCTCTTTTCCAGACCAGAGAGAAGAAAATGCCTTTATTCAGTCTGTTTCAGGGACTTGCAGGAATACAGGGCTGGGGTGGGGGGGACAAGATCACTGCAGCTCCTTTCGTCTGGTTCTCAGGTTATGAGCAAGGCGGGTGAATTTTAAATCCAGTGTTAGCTGCTGACAAAGTGTGTAATAAAGCACTGATTTTTCCCCACGGGAACCAGTGCGCTACTGCCACCCAGCCCTGCTCTAAGTCTGAGCAAATTGAAGTACTGGTGCATGAATTTCCTAAAGCAAGCCTGGCTGAATACATCCTCAGTCTGATTGCTGCTAACAGCAAGAGGCGTAATGCAGATTTACAATTACTGTCTCTCTATTCTTCATTTTACTTCAAAAGTCGCTAATGCAGAGCATCTCACATGAGCAGGTCTCTTCTCTGTGCTGCTTTGTTCCACAGAGCAACACCAGCAATTTCGTCACAAAATTAAGAATTTGCATAATTGTAAAGCAGGAAAAAACAAACAGTATCCACCCACACATAGTATAATAAAGAGTTTTTTGCTTTAGCGAGGTCATGGGAGTTACACGTTTTATTAATTTACAGTGAACCTGGTCACTCCAGGGAAAGTGATGCCTTTGACCCTTCCCAGTTTACCCAGTGTGCTAACTACTACTAGTTCCAAGTCACCAAAGTAATGCAGTGAATGTATCATGAGCATCATTTAAACTGGTTTCAGATTTGAGTACTGAACTAAGGACTGATTTCTATATGGTGAAGGCTTATTTCTAGATGAGCAATGTTCTTCTCCAGTTTGACAGTGGAACCAGCAACAGGATAAAATGGGTTTCTCTATCCAATCAATATTGGCTGAAATACTCAGGGTATTCTCCAGTAATAAAGCAATTCCTGCTTGCAACAGCCCATCATCTAGGAGAGATGCTGGAGAGTTAATTCAGTCCTTAGAACTGATCCTGAGGAACAGCCTTAACATAAATCTTAGTTTCCTCTTTCTAAGCCCTGTGAAGCAGAGCAGAGCCGTGCCCTGGCCTCACCCAGCCTCAGGGTAGGGCTATACAACACTTTACCTGCCTTAACGTGGTTTTTCTACTGCTCAACATCAACTATGAGAGCAGAGAACGGCCACACAAAACAACAGGTGTTGTCAGGCCTATTATGTCTCCTATAATGATGAATCCATGCTAAATTTAATTCATACTACTCAGGAGGGTTTTGCAAGGTGAACGATTTTTCACTTTGACTTATTTTAGTCAAAACAGTCGCTGCAGAAAAAAAAAAAAAATGCACAGTGCAATCAAGGAGGGATAGCTGGGCCAACCTGAAAGGGAGCTCCAGAAGGCAGTGGAGAAAAGCCTACAGCTTGCTGATTTTTCCTAGTTTTATGTAGGTCCTGATTAACATGTGGGTGTAAGAACATTTGCTGCTCTAGCATCTGGGAGGAAATCACTCCTATGAAAATGCAGGCTTAACTCTGAGAAAAAAGCCATTTCATTGCTTCCTGAAAAACAAGTTTGGTTTTTGGGTTTTGTTTTGTTTTTTTTTTTTTCTGTCTTGCACTGCTGAAATTAATTTCAATTTAGGGTATTTCAGGTTTCCTTCCAAACTTCTTGACTTCTGATTTCAGACTCTAGTGCTCTTTCTTCCCTTTTTTTCCCCTGTCTACCTTTTGCATTTTGATGATTTTACTGAACTTCATGACCAGAGCTGCCACTCTGCTGCCTATGCTTCAATTAATCTTTTTGAGATGGTTTTGTTTCATTAGATATATATCTGCCATACCATGTAGAATATCATCCTAAGTACTTTAACAGCAGAATTTATTGTCTCTCCTTTGGGATTTAATAGTCTTCTGGCCACCTTACTATCTTATTGTTGTTAGCTATCTTACATACATTCTGGTTATGTTTCTAGGGAAAACATGACTTAAAAACGTACTCTGTCACCCTTTCCTGTGAGGGTGACAAAGCACTGGAAGAGGAATACACAGAGAGGTTGTGGAGTCTCCTTTTCTAGAGGCTTTCGAAACCTGCCTGGATACGTTCCTGTGTGGCCTGCCCTGGGTGATCCTTCTCTGTCAGAGGTGTTGGATCTCCAGAGGTCCCTTCCAACCCCTACCATTCTACGATCTATGAAAAAAAAGAACCAAACCAAAACAAAACCAAAAACACCTAAAAGACTCTACCTCAACTTCTTGAATCCCACCAGTGATTTCCTCTCTTCTAAACCCAAGCAAAAGTATTCTCCTGTCCAAGTCCTGTACATCATCCAGCTAGAACAAGCCTCCTTTTACAAATGTGTGATTTTACGCCACCCTTCATCTGTCTGTTCCAACTCACATTTCTTACACTGTCATCAAAGCTATTTGTGACATGCTTCTCTAGTTAGGCATACACACATGCACATGCACTTTCCTTCAGGTTTTCTCTTAAGATGCATGCTGCGTGGAGAACAAAGGCATTAGTTTGGTTTTTTTTCTTTAACAATGTCCCTTAGGATGGTGAAGGAGAGAGCCTAGTATACCGGCCCACTTGTCATTTCAGGAGAGAAGGTCACCATCCAAGAGGGATTGCTCAGACCTACATGATGATGAGTTTATACTTTTTCAAGCTTTATTTTTTAACATGCTGTGCATCATGAAAACTCTGCACAACTTCGGGCTCAGTAGCAGCACACCTCGTATCTTCCCCGCTGTGTTAAATACCATACTTCCCAGACTTCTTCTGCGGCTGTTGTGGAATATCTTAGCCTCCCATAGCAGTCTGGAGGCCCTTCTCAGCTTTGCTGATATCCTTTGCTGCTCATCATGTGTGACTGTTCAGTGACACTGAAGAGTTTCTCCAGTGTGTGTTGTGGCACACACAGAAGGACACTCAGCAAAACAAGTACACTATCAGGCTTCTAGCACATGATAAAGAAACAACAAAAACAAACCCCAGAAAGCAAACAACCCTACATCATAAAGGAAGTTGTAGAAGCTGTGGATAATTACACAGGACAGATCTGGACAGTTCCACACAAGCTGTGATTTTCAATTTACTCCCGAGCATTCACTAGCCTTTCTGGTGCAAGAATATATTATCTGAAAGATTTGTGTGATTAGCAGGAGAGTGCTGGCATTTTCACATATGGAACGAGCCTCATGACTTGTCAGAGAAGCTTCTTAACAAGAGGCTAAACTGCTAATGACAGCAGGTTTTCTCTGACTGGAAATTGGTTGCACCAGGTTGTAGAAGAGTTTGCCAACAGCAGTCATGCCAGTGTTGGCAGCTCTCAGCTGTCAGGCGATGGCACCATAGGATTTGTCAGTGAAAACCTATAGAAATGCATAGGTTCCTGACATAGCAAAGCAGACCCAAACCAGATTCCTTTCAGAGAATGAAATCCTTCAGAAACATTGAAGACATTGTTTGCATAGTGCTAATAGTTGGCTACCTGAAGAGACAGAAGATTTAAGCTGCATTACAACTTGTTTCCATAAGGCTTAGCAGGGAGGAGTAAACAGGAGAGAAAAGAGCATGAGATTGGGTTAGAAGATAGATTTTGGCAGTGGCACTTGCAGGGGTGTAGGAACCAGTGCTCTGAAGAGGTAGATCTTGTCTGTTCCACAACAAGCTGCAACCCTGTGATGTAGGAATGGTGTTTGCAGGTATCTCTTTACCTTGCAAGGCATCATATTGTCAGCACATGAAAACAGTGGTAAACACTGGAGAAAAACAGACTTGGAATGATGCAGCCAAAATACCATCAGCTCCAAATGTACTGGGATGATAGCTCTAGAAAATGAACCCCTAGAAAAGGCCTTCCCTAACAGCCATCCCATGGAGGAGCTAACATTTAGGTAAATTTATTACTTCTTTTTTAAAAACCTCAACTCATGTTCTGTTTTTTACATAAATGCTGTGTTGGATATGCAAAAGCTCCTTAAGGCTCCTAAGAGTCTGTTCTGAGTGACTGTCCACCATTTTTAATGTAACAGAAGGGATACAAATAGATGCTAAGCTGGACATGCACTAAGGAGCAGGCTGCCCTACACACTTCATGGGCAGCATTAACATTCCTTTTTTGATGCATTTTGTCTTGTACTTTATTCCTCCCTCCTGAAAAGATTCTGTGTCTTGTTTTTGTCAATACAATACGTAAAATCCTTAGCAACATCCTTCTGGTGCAGAACAACCTGTAAATCCATTAAAATAAAAGAGATATGAAAAGTTTTCAGTAGTTAGAGGATCTTTATTTTTTTTTGCAGAAAGCCTCAGGGCTTGTTTGTCTGACTGGGTGGGAATTTTTACTTAGAGTTGTTTTGGGTTTTTTTTTTCATTTATTTGGGAGGTAGTGGGGAAAGGTGTCTGTCTTCTGAGCAGTAACATTTATCTATCATCCCTTGAATCTTTATTTCCAATCATCCAGCACCACCCTGCTTTTTCTCTTACTAAAACTATGTAATTTCCCCAAACACACAGAGCTAGAAATTAAAATTTCTGTGGTGTCTCTAATATGCAGCCTGAATTTAATTACCACGAGTATTTTTGGTTAAGCATGGAAGTCTTAGAAGACTTTTACTCTCTGAATTACCATGTGCATTCACAGGTCTTCTAGCCATTTTACAGAAATATCCCGAGGTCTACATATACACATATGCTGTCTTTATATAGTTTTAGTGGTGGCTTTTGTTTTGTTTGTTGTTGGTTTTTGTTGCTGTTGTTTTGGGGCTTTTAGGGTGGGGTTGGTTTTTTTTTTGTGATACTACCCCTGCTTTTCTTGACTACATTTATATTTGTATCTTGCCTTAAGATTGTCTAGTGACCGAAGTACGATAATTCATGTTTTCTAAGGCACTGTGGAAAAGCTGGCTAGATTAAGTACATCAGTGTTTGTTCTTCCCAACCAGAAGAATGTTTCTATGAACTGGGAACTCAGGTGTTGGAAAAAACAGAGAAGGACCAATACATGTGTATTGGTTGATCAGGATGCGAGATGGCAAATACACGAACCACACATGAAAATAGTTGAGAGAGATTAATGGTGTCTTTAAGTCACTGGTAGATCATTGAATCTGCATCTGTTCTGGTCATTTATTCAGAGAAAGATGAAATCACAACAGGAGCAGAAAAGGCTATGGGGATCATCAGTGATACCCAGATTGTAATTTCAGGGGAGACTGGCAGAGCATGATTATTCTGGCACAACACAGACAGGGAGGAAATCACACTGTGCTGCAATTTTAGCTTGAGGGTAGGAAAGGAGATAAACAGCTAGAAAAAAAGAACTATTTGCACTAAGAGACAGTATTAGTGCAGGCAGTTATAAATAAACTGTCAATAAAGACAGCCTGGAAATATAGGGGGTTTACTCATTAAAAGAATGGAGGCTTGCAACCATCTGCTAGTAGAAGAAACAAAACTGAAATCCAGCAAGGGATGGTGTTAGACAAATTATGAAAGGGATTTGTTTATAAAAGTGATGTAGTTACATGTGGTAGTAGAAGCCTGAATTTAGTGAAAAATACAAACCTTTTCCACCATACACCTTCATAGCTAATTATTTATTCTTAGGGTATTGGCTTTTATAATAGTCTACTGTATGAGGCTTTCCACACTGGGATGGTATTCAGATCATCTGCTTGAGCAAAAAAGAAAATGAGGTAGGAGACTGAAGCAGGCTACCCAAGGGAGAAGAAATTTGCTGCTCTAGAATGATCTTCATTGGCCAATACGATACACCTTCACTCTTTTGCATCTATAATAAAAATGCTCCTAGTCCACATCTGTCAGCATTTTTTCCCCAGTTTGAACATCAGGAGAAAAAGCAGCAAGATCTCACAAGGTCTTTCCTATGGAATATGCATGTCTGACTTAACATCTTTTCTCCTCTTTGAAACAGTTCTTTCAAAACAAAAAAAAATGTTCTCTTCTATGCCTATGGTATTCCGTGTCCTCTCTGGGCTTCATTGCTCACTAGCACCAAATCAAGCAGAGCTTTCTGGCTTTTCAGCCCATGAAATGTCCCTTCTGATAGAGGCTTATGGCCTGACTGCTGATGGGAGACACTTGCACAGTCATCACTCACCCCAGCTCCTTTGGGAAAGCAACTTGCTAATTATTCCCAAAGCCATCAGGCTAGAACTTAAGTAGCTGGTACCAACTTCATCCATTGCTGAAGTAGGGGTGAAAAAAAGGGTGAAAAAGTGTATGCCGCTCTCCACAAACTCAGAGCACAGAGTCCTTTAAACTTTTTAATATCACAGAACAATCATCCCATTTCTTAACTCCAGGCACATTTCCTCTGCTGACTGAGCTCTGCTCAGATGGACAAGACCCTGACTCATTCAGGGGGGCTGGAGCAGCAAACAGCTTGCAGCTTCATATGAAGGTCCACTTTGTATTTGACACCAAACACCTGGTCCCTAGACTAGGAAGTGTAGCGATTACTTTAAAGCCACCACAACTCATTGGAAAAATACTTTTGCAAATAATTTTGCAGAAAAGTTTCCCTAGAGGTCAGCATAGCAAAGAACATGAAACCGGAGACTGAATTCGCATTCTGCTGCAAGAAATCTCTCATTCTTCAAGTGCTCTTATAGGAATAGCCTCTGAGCTGCTCCTCTTGGGACAGCTCCTCATTCTAAAAGTAAACTAAACCCATTTATGTCACTCCCCACTCCAATTCAGGGATGAAAGCTACAGTTTTGAACAACTTCATGCAGCCTGGAAATGTGATGCAATGATCCTGCACCTAAAATAAAGAATTCTGCCTCAGAAGTTAGAAAGGTTAACTTTTCTGAGGTGCAGCAGACATCCTGTATGGTGTACAACAGGCTGCCTCCCTGCTTTATCTCAGTTTCTCCCATAGTAAATGCAAGTAACAGCCTTCTTTTTCAAAAACCCATTAAAAACAAACAAGCAAAAAAAAAACCACAAAAAAACCCACCAAAAAACAACCAACGAAAACCAAAACCACACCAAAAACCCCACGACAGTTCTTTTCCTTTCCTCTCTTCTCCCTTCTTCCCATCTCTTCTTCTTCCTATCTCTTTTCCCTAGCAGGACATGCTGAGAAAAATCTCCGAGGATGTTTCTTCCCAGCCCTGCACTATCAGAAGGCACTGAACACCCATAACTATGTCTCAACCTAGGCACTGGCTCTATCTGTCATGTTGTGGGAAGGAGGCATGTACCTTCTGATGGTGGCAAAAGCTCTGGATCATCTCAAGATTATTGGGCCATATACACGTATTTGCCAATAGCAAATTTTTGTGCAGCTGCTGTGCACACACAAAAGTGTGGGTTTTGAAAGTCTTCTGTGCTTTTGACCCAGTTGAGCTGGGTTTCCACAGGATGGCAAAACCCAACAGCTATGACATTAGGGACTGTCAAAGATCAAGCCCCCAGGCTAAAGCAGGATGTGCTCCTCAGATAAATGGTTGCAAAACTTAAGGTGAGCAATACCTGTTTATTTCCCTGTGGATTATTTTTGCTCATTTTTAGAAATGTCTGTTTCTTAAGGAAAAGCATAGTAAAACATAAGAACCTGAGAACAGTACTGTCTCAGAGAAAAGGTCCATCTGGCCCAATACTCTGTCTCAAAGTGTCCAACCATAAATATCTCAAGGGGATCATCTGAGCAGTGCAAGTCTCCTTCTGTCAGGGCTCCTGGGGGTAGTCATAGCCCCCACTAGCTGGGACTGGCCTCCCATGGGAGGGCCCCCACCTGCACTATCTCCTGCCAAGGGCCCAGGGAACGCGTGTCAATTCAGCCTGGGGTCTTCAGTCCCTGCCCCATCTCCCGGAGGGCCCTGGGACCTGCCCTGCAGAGAGCAACTCTGCTGGATGGAGCCCCAGGTCAGAGCTTGTCACACATTGCCCCAGGCACAGGGCAGTAGAACTGAGCTGATCTAGTCTGGTCCCTGCGCTCCCCAGGAGTCAAGTAATGACAAAGCTGTGACTCACCTGAGAGGTCAGGGGGGTTCCAGCTGCAAGCACACTTTCAAGAACAAAGGACACAAAGGTTACCAGGAGAAACAGGATTTTATTTTATGCTATTTTACGTTGTTTTTCTGAACCTGTTTCACAGCCTGTGCTCACAAGCTCAAGTGCAGCCAGGAGCAGGCTGATGCCTTCTGCAATTTAGGCGTCCCTGCCCATGACAGGGAGGTTGGATTAGATGATCTCTAAGGTCCCTTCCAACCTAGGCCATTCTGTTCTGTTTAGCTTGAAAAACCAGAGCTGCAGAAAGTAGCAGCAGGAAGAGAGGCCCAGCAGGGCCTGTTGCCTCAAGAGTGAGAAGATTAAGATGGAGGATGAGGACCGACCATACACAAAAGAAGAGGAGGAGATGTGTGGTACTGTGGGCTGCTTTCCAACACCAGACACATTATCAATGACAAGCATCCCTCCTGCCTTCCAAAGCTTGCTCCACCCACTGTGCTCCTTGACCAGGGACACATGAAAAGCCTCTCGTGCTGCCCAGCGCTTCTCTTGCAGTTGCAGGGAGAGCTGGAAAGTGGCAGCTGCAGATGGGGCAGCAAAGCTGGAGACCTGCCAAGCAGAGGCTGCTGTGCACAAGCAAGAACCCCATGAGGGATATGGAGCCCAGGGAAGAGCAGAGCTCGCT
>JANIJG010011524.1:0-18430 GCA_024611175.1 Megaceryle torquata | reverse complement strand
TCCCTTCCAGCCTAAAACATTCTATGATTCTATATAGTTCATGCATAATTCATCAAGAATTTGTGATTTTTTTTTGTTTTTTTTTTTTTTTTATCACAGAAACGAATACTTGTAAAAGTGGTTGCCATAGCAATTAATTGTCAGCATTTATATTCAGAGGTGAATCAGGGGTAGCACCTGTTAAACATTTTCACATCAGAATTCTACATCATATTGTTGAAGAACAAATTCTAGGATTTCAGTTTAAGTAAAATCATGCAATGTGTCTACACCTGTTGTGTCAAAGTAATGTCATCAATTAGTGCCTGTACAAGTTAGATTTTCCATTAGTAATGGATGAAGACTATTTGGTCAGTATATTATCATTGCCAAAAGGGAGATTAAATTTTTATTTACTGCATCATGTCAGAATTTTATGATTCAAACACTATTACAAGAATTAGATTTTATAGCTATTATTCTCACTTTATCTCATTATCAGTGGAATCCAACCTTCACCGTTTTGCTTACTTAGTTTATTAACATGCTCAACCGTTCCTGAAAGCATTTAAATAAATCTCTATTTTGAGAAGGTGGATGGCTCCAAGACATCTACTAGCTTGGCACATGCTATTTAAAACATGTTACATTCCAGACATTGCACAGGGATGGCACCATTTACCCAGAACAAAAGTGGTATTTAAGATTTTATTCAATTGGGGGGGGGGGGGCAAGAAAGGTATATTTAGATTTCAATGTGGGTATGCTTTGAGTTTGCTTTGTAATTTTGACTGTATTTTTCCATATGCCTTGGTATCTGCCAACACAGACCTCACAGAGAGGTGAGATATATGTCTTCCATCGTATTTATTTAAATAGAACAAAAATACTGTAGTTTGGTTTGCATATTTTCTTTCTAAATAAAGTGTCAAAACAAGACTGAATTATTTTTTTCTTAAAAACTGTCTAACTTTCTGAAAGCCAGATATGGTTCTATTAATTTTAAAACCTTTAGCATACAAGATTTAGTAATGGCTTCATTGCTTCATGCAGACTTGAACATCGATCAGATGACATGTGTGAAATGCATTTTTTTTTCCTCAGTCTAGTGCACAGCATTGTCTTAGCTTCTCAGAACAGATACCAATTTGTCACTGTTGTAAACATACGGCATCATCTATCAAAATATGTAGTTCCCACCCCCAGTGTCCCATATATAAAATATAGGGTAGCAATCTTACAGATCACGTTTGACATACACTGTAAAAATGCTGGAACTCATTTTGCCATTCTTGCTGGTGTATCATTTATTAGAAAACACACCATGCTGCAAAACACTGTAAACAAAGGAAATGATGCTGAATCTAACTTGTAACTACAGGGAGGGTAGCTTTGTGCATCCTGTCTGACACCATTGTCTAGCCACTTGAGAAACAAATTCTTCATAATACACTTTGAAAACATCAGAAACTAAAAGAGATGTTTACAGACCACAAATCATCCACTATGAAAGAAAAATAACCTAGTGTTTTAGTGGTTAGGGTTTTAGTCTGTTGGTTTGTTTTTTTAAAGTCTATGCTTAATGCACTCACATATAAAGATGGATCAGAAATCTCATTGGTTGCTACATCTCTGTAGAACGTGTTTGGAATGTATTTACTGTCTATAGCTCTGGACTAATAAAACTGACTTTCAGTGAGGCAAAAGGAACAAGTCAAGTCAGTGGAAAAGAAGAAAAGATTATGAGAAAAATGTCTATTTCAGAATCAGATGTTCATAAGCAGATTTCCATTCTACCATCCTCTTATATTTAATGGATTGACATAAAAGTGCAAATAGCACTTCAGTGTCAATAGCTATCAGTTCTTATTTCAGCTGAAATCATAGCTCCTAAAAGGTGAGGGCCAATGTCTTTGTTTGTTTCTTTGTGGCAAGTTTTGATTTTTTTCAGGGTTCTCAGAATGGAGTTTTCACAGTTTCATTTAAAATGCATAGGCCAAAACTTTTTATTCACCGAAGTAGATAGGAATGGTTTCCTTCTCTTTAAAAGCATTAGGCCATTAGCTTACATTCAAAACCAACACTTGTGAGTGCTTTTGCTGCCCATTTCTTTTTCTAGAGTTTGTGAGACTATGCGAAAGAAGAACTAGGAAAGGAGGAAACATTGAAGACAAAAGTTTTTGAACAGAGGTTGGAGGCTAGAAGCTCTGAAATGAATTCACAGTTGTGAACAGTCATATTAGTTACTCCGTTCCTCATATGTTAAGGGTATTTTAGAATAATCAATACTACATGAAAAAAAAATTTAGTTTCATCAATATTTTCTCCTTCCACAAATTCCTAATTTTTATCAAGTTAATGATAGCAATGTTACCTTAAATTGCTGGTGCAGAGTGGGTACCTATACTTTCTATAATTAAAAAGGCATCACTGAAGACTGAAAAATGCAAAGCGAAGTAGAAATACCTGCAGGGAAAATGGTAAAGGAATTAATATTTATGATTGATGTTTAACAGCATCATTACTGTGGTTAAAAAACCCCAAACAAACAACAACAACAACAACCCGAAACAAAAACCACTGTTCAAGAGATTGGCTAAAAATAATCCAGTGTCCCTTCAGAAACAGAATTTCAGAAATACTAGTTTTGCTCATCTGTATTTGGTTTCTAATTTCCTGTGGTCTTTATGTATAAGAGATAGACAATATTAATACTGAGCAATTTAACACACATCTGTTTATGAGAGATTCTGAAGGAAATGCATATGTAAAAGCTTTGCAGATGACTCAGTGAAATCTCACAGTTTATATGTATCAAATAAATCTGTGAAATCTGGAAATATCTGTGAAGAATAGAAACCAGACCTGCAGCTAAACTGCAAGTCTTTTAACAGATAAATGAAAATCCACTCTGAGAGAAGTGATAAGGCCTAAAGCCAAATCATAGTCTAAATGGGTAAATGTGACTTAATTATGTCAGTTAGGCACAGCACAGTGCTGGAACAGCCCAGTATACTCTCTCACATAAAAAGTAACTTCCTAAGTAGCTGAAAAATAGCTAGAAGGGAAATCTCACCAGGTCACTGCTTAGCATCAAGTTCACATGTCCTGGTGACCAAAGTTAAGAGACTGAGGAAGAAATTTTCTTTTCTAATTCAAGGCAGCAGGAATACATTGTGTATAAATAGAAATGACTGTGAGTGGAGGTAAGGAATTGTACATACCTGTTAATTGTTCTGTGTACTTCCATGGTTCCCTTCCTGCTCTGCTGGCAGTTTCTTCCTGGATACAGTAAGGGGAATTCTTCTTATATGACTATTTGAGTAGTTCTATAACTAGCAGAATTTACAATCTCTTAAAGGGATTTAGTAAAATTGGAAAAAAAAAAAAATCATTACTAGTACAAGTAATTTGCTGTTCTGTGACACTGGCCTAGATTATCCTGCCTTAAAAACAAACTAAATTGCTTTCATAGATCTTATGTCAGTATTCCTCTATTTTCATAGAAGATATGGGAATAAGGCAATGAATTTCAGCAGTCCCTTAAACTTTACTTAAAGAGGAATAATTATATGTTTCTATTTCCCTTTGTGCCGTAATAGTTGAAGAACAGCTGATATCAACATCTTAAACTGATGAAGCAATACAAATTCTTTCCAGATAAGCACATTTTCCTAAGAATTAATCTATGTATGCTTTAAATATGCAGAGTTCTTTTCAGCACTCTAAACCCAGTAATTGGATCAATTATGAGGAAAGGGAAGGAAAAAGTAATTTTATTTTCATCAGAATGATTCACCAGTACCCTATTATCTAAAGACACAGCGATGTCCCAGGGTAAAAGAATCTGCCAGGGCAGGGCTCAGGAATATCTTGGCTCTGCTTGAATTCTGGAGGACACATGTCCTCTTCAACTCCATTTTCTTCACTAGCTGCCAAATCAGCTTAGCTGGAACATGACCTCCCTTAGCTATCAAATTATTGATTACTTGCTCTTCCACGGGGAGGAAAAAAAAAGAGTTGAAAGGTTTCCTAGAACAAAAGTAATATATTCTAGATTTGGAGTCAAGCTTTCTTAGAAAATCTGCCAAAAAAACCATAGTAACATCAAAGCCCAATTATGATATTAGCCTCTTCAGTAAGAGTGACCAAATAGCTCAGTAAGTGTACTATGTGGCGTAACAGTAATGCACTACAGTAGTACAAATGGAATATAGTATTACTTTACACATCCAATCAATATAATTTCAATGTATTTCTGGATTTATATTGAAAATATATCTAAGTCATGAGCAGCGAGTTTCTGCAGGACAATGCTGTGGAAAAGAGTGTCAAAACCTTTACTAAAGTCCAGATAGACAACATCCACAGCCCTTCCCTCACCCACTAAGTGGAATACCTTTGTCATAGAAGGAGATCAGGTTAGTCAAGTAGGATCTGCCTTTCATAAACCCATGCTAACTGGGCCTGGTCATCATTGGTGTCACATTTGCTAACCTCCAGTCCATTGGGACCTACCTGGTTAGCCAGGACTACTGATAAATGGTGGAAAGTGGCTTGGCAAGCACATCTGCCAGAGCCCTCAGTACCCTTGTGTGGATCCCATCTTGCTGGTGGATCTCCCATCTCAGAGAAGGCTTAATTCCTATTTGATCATTCCCCTGCACTACTGTGATTTCTAGCCCATCAATATCCCTTGTGTCTCTTCTATCACAAAGGAAACACAATGGGATGCATTTGCTCTCTATCTGCTCTATATAGTTTTATTTTAAACACTGATCAATAAAATAATAAACTGAGCAGTATCAAAGAAGGCTATGGAAGTTCTGTAGGCAAAGATGGTATTAATTCTATTCTGAGAGATTTAGATATGCTTGGCTGGGAAAGCCCTCTGGACTAGGTGTAGACCCAGTACCTCCTGGCACTATAGTAAGACAAGGGGCATTGAGCATCATTATGGCATCAAGAATCTAGAAGAAATAATTTTCCTAGTGATTTTAAAGGCATTCTAGAGCTGGGGTTTAACTCCAGTGGGCAGCTCAGTCCAACACAGCTGCTCATTCACTCATCCCCAGTGGGATGGGGGATGTAATCAGAAAGGTAAAAGTGAAAAAATCATGGGTTAAGACAAAGACAATTCAATAGGTAAAGCTGTACATTGTGCAGAGATATTCAACTTCCCTAAGAAATGGGTCTGGTCTGCGTATAGGGCCTTCTGCTTCCTTCAAAAGTGAGTCCCTATGACAAGGACATATCTTTTTATCTTTACAAAAGTTGCTTTGATGTGAGGTGTAGTCTGACAGTTTCAGTGACACCTCTAAGCTAGGTGAGCCTTCATCCTTGCCATTATTCAGTTCCCCTCGCAGAGCATCATACCTATCATGATCACTGTTTTCAGTAGATGAGGACTCAGGTCTAGGTTGAATGAAATCCAAAGGATGAAACTGAATACAAAGTGGTGATATTCAAAATAAACACACTAATCACCAAGTACTGGATGAAAGGAGGTCATCACTACCATCTTCTCTGAAAGATACTCTTTTTCTTCACCAGTGACATAAGGTTACATAAGAGGTTGATTGCTGGACATGAGAAAGGCATGATACTTTTATTCTAGTAAGGCCACACCCAGACACTATGGGCAGTCTGGAAGTAGAAGGAATCTTACAAGCAGAAAATGTGATGCTAGGGCCAAATAAGCAAAAGTGAGAATAGTTAAACTGTATGCCTAGCTGATTGAACTTTGCACGCATGTTTTGTCTGAGACATCTAAAAAACTCATTCACCTTCTGGTGAAGTAATTCAAACCTCAGACTGTGTCGGAAATAAAGAAAATGAGATACAGTTCTAGAGCAAGTTTTTTGGGGTGCTTCCATATTCACATTTCTTGGAGCACGATGCTAACTACCAAGTCATAGGATGTTCTGGACAGAGCTGCTCTGGATACTGTTATGCATTATCTCTTTTTTGCAATAATTTCATGAGAGAGAAGAAGGAAAGAATTATTGGACAGACAAATTTCAGAACTTTCTTGAGATTTAGACTTGAATAATTATCTAGTAACAAACATATACATCACAGACTAAAATAAAGAATAATTTGTGTTAGAAGGATCTCAGTTTTAAGACTAGTCTTCCTGAAGAATTGAGATTACCATATTTTATTAGGTAAACCCTATTGCAGTATCATAGTTTTGGTTAAAAATTAGACTCTGATTTTAAAATCCTGTATAGATAAGAAAACTGCATTACTGTATAAAAACTTATAAGCATGGTCTCTGCAAAGTCTTCTCCCTTTAAAATTTCTGTGATAAACATTTTTCACATTCTGAAAGAAAAATCTTTGTTATTCTGACATTTTTAAGTATAAAGACAGAACTCTGAAATTATCAGACTTTAGTACTGCAGAACCTGCTTATTTTCAAGTCAGAGCTACACCCATTTGTACTGTTAAATGGATACAATGAATCTATTTCTACTAACTGTAAGGAATATTTCACAAGGTAATATACTCTGCAGCTGCTGACTTGATACACATTTTTATATTGCTGTAGCCCATCAACATCTCATATTACCATGCTACTATTATTTTGGGTTTTTAATAATTCAAAATGACATAATGGAAAAAGTAATTATAGGCATGAGAGCTATTTTGTGTTTTTCTAGTACAGACACCTTCCCCTGTGTGCACAACTGTAGTAATTAGTTTTGGTTTGTTTTCTCCCTCGTCTGGGAGTTAGCAGGAATTTGACCATAACTAATAAGTGCATGATTAGTTTAGAACCTTTTAATCCATACACTCCTTTCTACTGGCATCCCTAATAATATTTCTAGAGGCTCCACTGAGATTCTGAGTGGTGTAATCATGTTAATACAATCACAAATTACATTCTAGTAATCTTGCATTTATTGAAGAAGATTCCCATCACAAGAATAAATGTAGCTAGTCTCATACTTTGCAGATTTGAAGAAAAATTAACTTACTTGCATGAGGTCTTCAACTTGTTCCAGTGGTTCACTAGCATTTTTGTAGAAATGTAGGATTTGTTCAATGCAACCAACATACACTGAAGTCAAATATCATTTCTATTCCCATGGTCATATATAATAACACTTATTGGTAATAATTTAGTGATTTTAGAGAAAAATGAAATAAAGGTCTGATTTAATTAGGTCATTCTCAGATCTGTTTCAAGTCAGAATGAAAGGTTTCATGTGTCATTGCTGCCATGTGTCTGCATCCAGAATATGTAGCTAAGACCAAGAACCTTCATACTCTTAGATGTAGAAAAAAATCCAGTGAAAGAATGTCCTTGCACTAAAAAGTTTGGAATGGAAAAAGAAATACAAGTCACTTTACAGACGGGAAATGAAGAAAATAGAGGCTATGAGACTCACTTAAGGTCCAGCAATAAACCTAGAGCAGAACAGACACCTGCTTAACCACAAAATTATTTAACCAGTGTTTTCTGATAGTAAAACCAATCTGAACATGTTATATCCTTAGATAATCATCCTGTGCAACCTAAGTAATAATATTTTGGTATTATTATTGAGTACTTCCTCTTCTCTAAACTAAACAATCCCAGTTCCCTCAGCCACTCCTCATATGACATGTTCTCCAGACCCCTCACCAGTTTCAATGTCTATCTGGATAGGCTGGATGGATGAGCCAAGACTAATGGTATGAAGTTCAAAAAGGCCAAGTGCCACGTCCTGCACTTGGGTCACAACAATCCCAGGCAACACTACAGGCTTGGGGAAGAGTGGCTGGAAAACTGCCTGATGGAAAAGACCTGGGGGTGCTAGTTCATAGCCAGTTGAGTATGAGCCAGCAGTGTGCCCAGGCGGCCATCAAGTCCAACAGCATCCTGGCTTTTATCAGCAATAGTGTGGCCAGGAGGACTAGGGAACTGATCATCCTCCTCTACTTGACACTTGTGAGACCACACCTTGAATACTGTGTTCAGTTTTGGGCCCCTGACCACAGGAAAGACATTGAAGTGCTGAAGTGTGTTGAAAGAAGGGCACTGAAGCTGGTGAAGGGTACAGACACCAGTCTTATGAGGAGCAGTCAAGGGAACAGGGGTTGCTTAGCCTGGAGAAAAAGGAGGCTTGGGAAAGACCTTCTCAACTCTCTGCAGTTGCTTGAAAGGAGTAACAAGTGATAAAATGAGAAGAAATGGCCTCAAGTTGTGCCAGGGGAGGTTTCAACTGGATGGTTTGGAAAAACTTCTTCCCTGAAAGGGTTGTGAGGAACTGGAACACACTTCCCAATAAAGTAGTGGAGTCACCATCCCTGGAGGTATTTAAAACATGTAGACATGGCACATAAACATGGACATGGTTTAGTGGTGACCTGACAGTGGTGCTTTAACAGCTGGACTTGATTTTCTTAAAGGTTTCTTCCAACCAAAATTACTCTGTCATTCTATGATTCTATCAGTTACATATGCCTAGTGCTGTCCCTGGCCTGACCGGCTGGAGAAACTCCAAGTAGCTTGTCTTCACCCTGACAGACACTATTTTCATCTAGTTCTCCTAATGCACATCTACTGCACCTGACAGAAGATAGTTGCACATCACACCAGCAATGCCTTTCCTATTCAAACCTAGTTATTCAATGAAGCTGGAGAGAGGCTATCTAACCAAAATGCACCGAAACCCCTATGTCACACATGCTGTTGTCTAGAAACATGACCAGATGACTTTTGAATATCATGAGTATCAGGATGGAGATGTCACAAACACTCTGGGCAATCATTTTCAACCATCTCGGTCTCCTCCTGTCCTGTTCTTAAACATGACATATTGGTAAAACAACATAAAGATTCTGTGTGGACAGCATTTAAAAACTGTGTGTGACAATGTATCTAAAGTGCTCTAAAAGCTTTGCTTCTTAAGGGATCTTAAATCAAGCTCCTCCAAAATATACAAACACTTTAGTGTTACTTGGAAGCTATATTGTTTATGTTCCATAATGCTACAGGAATGAGTCATATGAGAAGGTTTATATTAATCTCTGAAAATTGTACTTAGGACCCCCATTTTAAAACATGGCTCAGACAGCTTTACAGAATTGTGTAATTAGTGTGTAGACAGCTTTCCTTGTATCACTAACATGACTCCTGAAAGGTAAACAAAGAGGCTCAATTTTGCAATTTTGTCCATGATCCTGTTACTTAGGGACTGTATTTTCTACTTGTTTGATTATTAATAATGGATAGAATTTATTTTAATTTTCTCTGCACTCCAGAGTCTCATATCTTGCCCTTCTCATGCAACCTGGGATAGAAGTAATTCCAGCTTCATTTAACATTAGCAGCTACCAAATAATTTCATATGCAGACCAAACACTGCATCACATCCCTCTTCATCCCTAGAATGCCAAATAATCAAATGCCTAATAACTAATAACAGAAAATATCTAAAAGGTGAATTTAAATGATATATAGACTTGCCATTGTCCAGCAACAGACATACAAGATGACAAATAGCAAGCATATTCCTACAAAGTCTAAATTTACCAGCTGTACCAAATATCACCTGTAAATATTACAACCTTACAATAGTTTTGATATCTTTGTTTAATACAAACATTCATCCATAAGACTTCAAAGGAAAGTATTTCTTGAATAAACATATATAATGTCAGTTCTTGAAGACTACTTACAGAACAAATTTCCACTGAGATCTGTGGCTGCACCAGAAATCTTATAAAAGTCATAGTCTCTGGCATCAAAGGACTTTTCACTTAAATGTAAACAGATATTAGTACATATTTTGAGTTTGCTCCTTTGGGAATTACATAATTACTCTTAAATCAATTAAACATGGATTTGTTCCTCTGGAAAAGCTTTTAAAAATGTTTTTCCCTGGAATGGATTAAATGCACTGCTATAAAGGAATATGGTGATGAGAGTTTAATTAACTCAGAAAACATAGTGAGACACAAGACCAGCTCTTTTGTGAAATCTCAGGTCTTGAGGTTTCAGTTAATAATTAAGGCATTTAGTTAAATTCTTTCACATAATGCCTCATTTTGTAATCACCTTTCAGTATCTGGGTTTCTTGTAGGACTGAAACTGCTAATTGATAAATACTGTCAGCTTTTCTAAAACAAAACAGCTTCCTGAAGCAGTTTGAGGAAGAGTTTTAAAATTTCATCAAACTGCACTCCTGTAGAAAACTAGCTGTTAAGCAATAATGAAATAATTGTTCCATTCAAGTAGAAAACTGCAAGAGAGACATCATGTCAGACTTAGAGTTTAATCCAAAATTCAACCACTTGTTTCCTTGGTTTCTTTTAATCAGGCCAGTTGGGAATCTGCCGAGTTACAAAGTGCAATACACTAAGGTATTGGAAAATGATGTTTTCTTCCTAACCTTGCTCGCTTTCAACTGATGTAAAGAATAATATGAATTTATTTCTGACCTGTCCCTCGATTAGGATGGAAGAGAGAAAATCTATTACCTTACTCACATTAACAACTTGCATTTTGGAATATCATATTATTAGATGCTGCTGTTAGAAGGCAATAAAGAGAAGGAAAATCAAAGATCTATGAAGGCACTAAGGGAACGTAAGTTAAGCTTCTTTTCCAAGTGTCCATGTAAGCAGCTTTCCCATCTCCACTTCCTCTTGAAATCCAAAGAGACTGCCTTCCTTTTTTTAGAGACCGTATACATCTAACTTTATTTATTTTATCCCTTTACCAGTTGCCCAAGGACTAAACAGATAAGTTATTCTCCATTTCATTTTCAATGAGACTATCCTACTAAGGCAGAGGTGAAGAAAGTGCATAACTCCTTGGAAGAACACACACAGAGACAGGCACAGTCATGTTTGCACTGACAAAAGGTCAAAGGTTGGAAGAAAGGGTCCTCAAAGAGCTGGAGTTCCCTACCCAGGAACATACATCTCACAGCTGTGCCTAACCTTGGACTTTTCTATCTTCCAGGCTGCCAGACAGAGATGTCCTGAAATCTGGGGGCTGCCAAGTGGACAGCTCTTGGGGGCAGCTGCACTCACACATCCCCAAGAGACACCACCAGTCCTGCCTGTGCTGGGCAGCATCCTCCAAGCAGTATAATCAAAATCCTCTGCTTCTGCTCCTTGCTGACTCCCCAAATAAGAGGCCAGGTCTCTTGATCCTTCTTGGTCACATTTTGTCAACTCACCCACCAGCTCTTGTGCTATTCAGTCATATGAAATTATGTAATTTTCAATGGCAGAAACACCAAGAATGCTTAAGGAAAAGTGAGCACAGAGAGAAAGACTTGTCCATGAGCTTGATCCAGATGCTGATGAAGTGAAAGAGAAGTTCCCTCCTAATTAAGAATGGAGATAGGTACTTTTCTCCTTGACTGGTAAAGTTTGAACATTACTTTTAAACACAATAACAGAGAGGAAACCTACTGTATATATGATGACTAAACCCAAGAAAAACACATAATTACAAAGGAAGGGACATTTTAAATCATCCTGTCTAATTAGATGGAGAAAGTTAATGGACACATTTTATTCATTCCTGCATAGAAGACGGGGGAAGTGTATTTCCAACAGATCCTGTTACTCTAAGCCATTTTCCTACCATAAGGAAAAAAATACATTGTTTTCAGTTTCTTCTGGACTTAGTGATAATGTATACCAGCTCCCAAGGGAGATTTTAGTCTACCTTTGAGTTAATACATTCACTAGATTTTTTCCCTCCTGAAAAATTTTTCATCTCTATAGTGGAAAACCTGGTAAGACAATGTAGCTATGGTATACTCCATGGTATCAGAAATTTTACTTCAGCTAGAGACAAATGGAGACAATAGCATTAACATTTGGTATTGAACCTGTAACATATGATTGAATGTTGAAAGGACATAATATCACAGGATGGAAGCATTAGGAAAGTCTGAGCCTTGAGATTGCTCTATTGTATTCCAAAGTGGTGTACTCCCTTTTCAATATATATTAATATATACCTCCCTTTTTCCTTATCTGCCACTTATTCTTTGTATACCAAGTTTAATGTTCATATATTCTTCAAAGATTTGAACCCAGCAATAGATGAGATTTAATGTAGTTAATGAAAACTTCTAAGCAGCAGTACATTCTTAATGCACATAAAGACTCATGCTACAATGACAGGACAAATGTTGTTCTTAAATTCTTGGTTGTTAGAAAGATGTAATTTTCTGTTCTTATTCTTGCATGATTATCCAGTGCAGTATGCCTCACATCTACCTTTGTGTGGCTTTAAGTGTATAGAAATAAACTGTTGTATTGTTAAGACATTATAGTGAAGCTTATTTCCAAACAAAGTTCACAAAATTACTATTACATCTTATTCTGAGTAATCCCCAATACAATATTTATTTTCAACACTACTCTTAATTTTTAACATTAGCAAAGTTCTGTATTATTTTACATTTTGAATTATTTTGTCTAGTTCTATAATTCCACAGTTGAAAAGAAATATAAAATAAAGCACATGTCAAGCAGGAGGTGTTTGGCCAAAATCCTTTTTTAAAGAAAGTACACAAATGCATGAAATTTTTGCAGGCACAGTTGTGAACTCTGTTTACATATGCTTTATCTGTAATTACCTATGTATATTGGATAAACTGCTCTTGCATATAAATAGGCATTTAAGCCTACAGTTACCTGATTGGCATGTGCAGTCAGAGTAACTGATCTTGCAGAGTAGGTATACAACTGCATGTCCAATGTCTAAAATACAGGTCTATAAAATCTAGTTAATTCTCAATAATCTTTAATATTAGAAGCAATTTGCCCCTTTGCTGAGTAAGAAACTGCTAAGAATAGAACAGCTGAGGTGCATTTTCTGCAAAGCCTTGTAAGGATAGGCTAAAAATTCTGCCCTTCAGCTCCACAAATGAAAGGTTGAAATGAGGGCTATCCCAAGATGAATAGCAAAACACTAGTAAAATCTTTTAAAAGTAAAATATTTTACTTTTGACTGAACTAGTTTATCTGAAAAATAATTTGCTTGGTTAGTCTTTCAAACTTTTCTGTTGAACATTATAGTGGCAAAATCCATGCAAAAAGTTATCACATTTATATTTTCCCCTTCACATCTTACTTCAGAGTAAAGGAAGCTAAACAGATGTTTTACAAACCTGCAAATTATTCTTATTGTTGCTAGCTTTGATTAAAAAAAAACTGTGAGAACTTCACTTTCTGCATATTACCAATAGCTAAATCTTCTTGATACTTCACAGATACAGACACTATCATTTCACATTCTTGTTTCTTTCATGGTATTTGCTGTTGTCAGTAATGAGTTACAGAAGAGAAGAAGATATAGAAGTAGTAAAAGAAGAGTTACAGAAGAGTTTGTCCAAGACATGTCAGGGTAATAAGTGGTTCATGTAAATTTTTTTTCTTTTAAATGTGATTTAAAAATATTTTTGCAATTCTTTAGAAAGGAAGAGTAACTGCAATCTTATGGTGCTTCTTCACAAAAGCACATTTTCTATAGATGTTATGCTTTTTAAATAGTACATGCTAGTGGCTTGTCAGGTCACTGGAGGCAAGTCAGAAGGAATGTGAAAATGAGACTTTAGAGCTCTCCACTGCATTGCCTTTTCTGAACAGGCCACTTCTTTGCTGTCTTTAAATACCCTAAGGGCTCTTCCTTCTCATGCTAGGCTGCAAAGGCCGCTAAAGATCATAAACATTGTTCAGGAACAGCACAGGATAAATGCAAGCATAATATGCTACTTTTTCTTCATCCATAATGCTGAGAGAGTGAGACAGATGAGAGCCGTATGTCGTGTCTATGCTACTACATAAAATCAATTATAAATTCTGGGCAGTTAAGCATACATAAATTTGAAGGAAGTACAGAATGCCCAGTATATTTTTAATATTGTGCATATACATACTAGGTCTTTCAACACATCCCCTCTTGCCATAAAAAAATCTGTCTGTACATATTGACCTGGCAAAACTTTGTATATTTTCTAAGATTCGTGTTGGACCTCTCAATCTTTTGTACATCTGTGAAACATGGCTGTCCCCCAGAACATATGCACTTTGGACATGTCTGGACCTTCCCTACATGATCAGAGCTATTGTGCATTTTACTGTATTAGAGTGGTGAAGTGAGAAAGGAAGACTAATGCTTCTGAGGAATGAGTTTGTACATATGGGAAGAACAGTAGGGTGCATTTATTTCTGTTAAGGTGTCATGGTTTAACCCTAGGCAGAAACTAAGCACCACAGAGCTGTTCACTCAGGTGCCCCCTGCATTGTGCTGAGGGAGGGAATGAGATTAAAATTGAGAAAACTCCTGAGTTGAAACACAGTTTAACAGGAAAAGCAAAAGCTGTGCTTGCATAAGCAAAGCAAAACAAGGAATTCATTCACTACTTCTTATCAATAGGCAGGTGTTTAGCCACCTCCAGGAGAGATGGGCTGCATCACATTATGCATACTCAGGAAGATAAATGTCATCACTCTAAACATCCCCCAGCTGTATATGCTGAGCATGAAATCATATGATATGGAATACTCCTTTGGTCAGCTGGGGTCACCTGTTCCAGGTGTGTCTGATCCCAATTTCTTGTGCACCCCCAGCCTACTCACCAGTGGGATGGTGTGAGAAGCAGAAAAGGCCTCAACCCTGTGCAAGTGCTGCTCAGCAGCTACTAAAACACCCCTGTATTATTAACATTGTTTTCAGCACAAATCCAAAACATAGCCCCCATACTATGAATTAAAATAACTCCATCCCAGACAAAACCAGCACATAAGGGAATTTTAGATAAAAATATGCTACCTCTAGTCACCAAGTTGACACAAAAAATTACCAAAGTTGTGACCTTGGTGAACCACTTAGTGATTTCTTACACACTTCAAGCTTTTGTGGGAGTCACAGCATAACGGTTCATTGGGCTAGAGAGTCTGATGTCTGTTGGCTGAATCACATGATGCCTTCTGTAACATTTCATTTCTTTTTGTTCTACAGAGTCTATTAACCTTGTGAGGAGTGATTCAGAAAGCCCAGTTTCAAAACACTCTGTAACTCAATAACTGATTAAAATACTGTTCTAAGATGTGAAAAGGAAGAACATAAATGCAGTTCTCCAAATGTTAAGTTCAACTCAGGACTACATCATAGGATATAACATGAAATTCTTTATATTGTTCCTTGCCTCCACAAAAAGTCTAATTCAGTTTGATGTCTTCTGGACAAAATGTTAAAAGTCAAGGAAAGCTTTCCCTGCCCCTTGTTTGTCCTTTCCAACAGGTGGATATAAATTTTTCCATCACAATCCTCTTCTTACTCAAAGTGTTGTTTTTCTTCTCTTATGCTGTATCAGATTTCTCAATGTCTAAGGGATCCAAAACATTCAACTGGAGTATAAATTCAACTAGATAGTAAAATGCCAAGAAAATTGATATTTCTGTATTTTAATTGCCTTTCATTAATCACTATTCCAGCCATGGGACAATAGCTGACCTCACCCTTTACTCATGCAGAGACAAGCCTTGCATTTGTCTAGAATTAATGTATCTGTAACCAGATGACCCATCTTGCATTAATAATCTGTTAAAATAGCAGATAGATAAGACAAAGTACTGATCAGAAATAAATAATAATAGTGTTAGTGGTGAAAGAAGCTGAATATTATTAATTACAAGGCAAGCATCCTGGCAATGGGCAGTGAGGAGAAATGATAGTTTTGCCTCTGAATTTGGAGTCAGTCATGGATCATCGTTAGATGCTGATCTTTCACTTGTCTCTTACATGTTAAAGACCTGAAAAGGAAATGTATTTGTACACAAATAACAATTCAATTATTTTATAAAGTATTTTACTTTGCTGTCAGCTAATTAAATTCTGTCACTGAAGCAAATATGATTGATTGCTACATACAGCTGTTCCCTGTAAATTTGTCTACAAATAGCTACTCCAGGATAGTAAGTATTCTGACACTCTCTAAAATGCAGTCAGCAACAGAAACAGACAACCGTTGAAAATGTAATCTTAACAAGCCTTCCACTAAACTCATGGGGATACCATTTTAATTAGAAAGAGAATGTCAGACTTGGAATAGCTTGCTTAGCAAAGTTCACTAAGTAACATCTGATTAAAAGACACATGGTGGACAGCTTTATTTTCCCTCTAGGAAAGCCCATAGCTTTAGAAGTTATTATTTCCTTCAAAAGAGCCATTTAGTCATCAAAATGACAGGATTTTAGGCATGTGGCAGATTACCTTTTATATTTTTTAATATTTCAAAATTTGTTTCCTATTGATATGTCAAGAAAGACACCACCAGCCAGTGCATTTTATTATGAACAACATTAAGATTTATCCACAAAGCCAAGAAACTGATGCACACCATGTATATGATGATGTGGTGGAACAGAATGCACTCTCAGGAAGACTGCAATGATACAAAACTGGGAAGAGTGATTCCCCAGTGAGTGGGGGACCCTGACAAGCTGTGGAAATAGACAGAGTGGAACCCCATAAAGTTCAACAAGTGCTACTGTGAAATCCGGTAGCTGGAAGTGAATAATTTCCTGCAGCAGGATAGGCTGAGGTCAACCAGCTGGGAAATAGCTTAGGAGAAAAGGTCCTGAAGGCCCTGGTGGACAGTAAAATGAGCATGAGACAGCAACATGCCCTTGTGGCAAAGAGGGCAAATAGCCTCTGATGCTGCATTGGGCAGAGTGCTGCCAGCAGGTTGAATGAGAGGATCCTTTCTTCAAAACTGATGAGACATCTCTAGGTATTATGGCCCGTTCTGGGCTCCCTCAGAGAGGCATGACCTTGAACTGTATTGAGTATGAAGCATGGCCATGAAGATGATAAAGGGACTGAAGCATTTTTCATACAAGAGGCTAAGAGAGCTGAGGCTGCTTAGCCTAGAGAGCAGAAAGCTCAGGGGGACCTTAACCATGTATATAAAAACCTTGTGGGCAGATAGATCCTTATGTGGATTAGATATTGGTTTTGTATATATTTGTATATGTTCCATTTTATTATTTTCATTAAAGCTGTTTTAGTTTTCTAATCCATAAATCTTGTTCCCTTATTTCTTTTCTCTTCCTCTGGTAGCTTTGATAGATTGTCTGAATAGTTTGAATTCTGGTTTGCTCAGTTAGCGAGTATCAGACTTATTTTCTGAGACACACCATCTTGAGACATGAGACTGAAACTTAATTGGAAAATTCTTTTGAGCTTGAACATTCAAAATCAGGTTGAATAAAGGAAGAGGCAGCAGTACCCTCTGCTAGTGTGATCTTTTTTTCTCTTACACTTTTGTCTGAAAATTGTACTGAATTCTCAAGAATTGTCTAATAGGTCCACATGAAAAGAAAACTCAAGAAGGCAGAATCAAAAAGCCTCCTTTTAGTATTGTCTCAGGCAGATTGTTCAAAACAAAATATAAGCAAAAAGAAGCAATATGTGCTTTAAGTAAAAGACTGAAGATTAATAGAAACTCAGGAGTCTGATACTTCAATAAATGGAAATGCTGAAAGCATGAATCTTGCTTGTACTGGGATCACAAAATATAAAGCTAATGGTATTTTTTTTTATGCACTGCTGTGACAATATAAAAGGAAAACCAATAGTGACAAGGACAGCTGTCATGGTTCTGAGCTCAAAATAAAGCCATCTCTGAAATTATAGTATGTAGACTTATTAATTATCAGGTATTTAGAAGTAGACAACTAATAAAACAAATATGCTTAAATTTATAATGTAAAATTGAATTCCATTATATTTTATTTAATTACTTATGAGTTATATATTTTCCCTTTTCTAAATGAGGATATTGCCTATATTACATTGACACATTCCAGGTTTGAAATCAGTAATTTTTTACACGGTACCCTGGAAAATGTGAGATCATTAAGAGTAAAACAAGTACAATTAAAAAAATCAAGGACAGCCAGCATGGCTTCACTAAGGGGAAATCCTGCCTGACACATCTAGTGGCTTTCTACGACAGAGTGACTGCATCATTGGATAAGGGACAACCTGCGGATGTGATCTATCTGGACTTCTACAAGGCCTTTGACACAGTCTCCCACAACATCCTACTCACCAAGTTGGAGAGATACGGATTTGATGGGTGGACTTATCAGTGGATAAGGAATTGCTTGGATGGCCACATCCAGAGGGTAATGGTCAATGGCTCAAAGTCCAGATGAAGAGCAGCCACAAGTGGTGACCCTCATGGGTCCATACTGGGGCCTGTCTTGTTTAACATTTTTATCAGTGATATAGACAACGGGATCAAGTGCACCATCATCAAGCTGAGTGGTGCTGTTGATACACCAGAGGGATGGGATGTCATCCCGAGGCAACTGGACAAGCTGGAGAGGTGGGCCCAGGGGAACCTCATGAGGTTCAACAAAAACAAGTGCAGGGTCCTGCACCTGGGCTGGAACAATCCCCAGTATCAATACAAGC
>JANIJG010011523.1:0-20652 GCA_024611175.1 Megaceryle torquata | reverse complement strand
AGGGGAGGTTGGCCGGGGCTCTGAGCACCCTGCTCTAGGTGCAGATGGCCCTGCTCCCTGCAGGGGGTTGGACTGGAGGAGCTTGGAAGGTCCCTTCCCACCCATTCTATGATTCTACCAGAGAACCAAACTCATGAGAGGTGGGGATCCATCAGCTCCTACAGCAACCAGCGATGCAGACCGGTCAGGATTTCAATGACAACAGCAGGATTTCTCCTGTTAAAGTCACTGGCAAAACCTGATTTCGATAGCTAATGGGAGCACTACCAGGCTCAAGGAATTTTATATATAAAAACTATATAAAAAAATTACATGAAAAATAGAAGAAAAATTTCTGGTGGATCTAAGCGAGGGGAAAATCTCATTTACTGAAATGAAGGACAGATGCATGGTAGCTAAAACTCTGTGAAATACTCTGCAAATCTATGGGTATATATTAGCAACGGAATAAAACACTCCCCTCCAACTTCTGACAAAACTGAAAACATGGAAACAAAGATGTTAGTTAAACAACCCCCTTCTGGAAGAATGCTAATTAACTTTTATAGGTTACATTTTCTTGATATACCGACATCAAAATGACACAGCCATTTGTTTTCCCTGGCAAAGTCATGCACATCGCTGATTATTCAGGTTTTGAAAACTGTGTATAATACATACTGCCACCTACACAACAGCACAACGCTGACATTTCAGCACAGAACATGTCGAAGCAGGATTTCTGTTCTGGAAAAAAAGAACAACTAACAAAGACGTTTCCTAGAAGGTAGCCATCGAAGAGACGAGAATAATGTATAAAACATGGGCCTTTTCTTGAGAGCCTGAGGTTACAGATGCCTTTTACACTACATCGTGTTCCCAACATAACAAATCTGGCAGAAGCACCAGGTTGAAAAATGGAAAGCACTTTTGGGTTGATTTTGTGGAGGAAAAAAAAAAAAAAGACTTGGCAACTTCTTGCCGAAAGTACGTTTAGGAGAATTACAAACAAGTTGCTCCAATGTCTCTGTTCCGTATTCTTTCTTACTTTAAAAATGCATTCATTATTACAGCCACCACTTTTAATAAGTTAAAACAACTGTATTCTTAATACTACATCAATCATCTTCTGCTCCTCCTCTTTATGAGAGCCCTTTACTTCTCATCCATGAGAAAAACCAAGTGATCCTACATAACTGTACACAGTTCCACCCAGATAACCTCATAATTACTCAGAAAAAATGGGCAGAGCCTCCTTATACAATAGGATGCTCCCTGCTCTGCAGGAGCCAAATCTACCAGGCATCACCCGAATCCCTGCTGCAGGTGAGTGACTTGAGAAGTCCATCAGTCCAAAAACATTGTAAACAGAGGTTAAAGTTTCAGACAACACTATCCAACTGTGCACTAATAAAATGACTTTTTCTATGAACGTCAGCGGTGAACACTCAGCATTTCTCCTTCAGTGAGGTCATCTTGAAGTGATCTGAGCCCCAGTGTGGCTCCATCGCTGCAGGCACAAGGTGACAACCTACTGGTACCAAGCCATGGCACACTCAGCCACAGTGGACACGGTTTAGAGACCACACTACAACAGTCACACCGGGGACTCAAACTACACATCTAAAGAAAGCCAAAGACCGGTAACAGTTTGGTTCCTTGGGCTTTGCTTCCAGTTTCACCCAAATATCTCCAAGTGCCTGAATTGATTATAAATGGTAATTGACATGACAGCAAATGGCAACCATTATAAATCCATTTTAAGAATTTAAGAGAGATTTTTTTCAGTTTTCAGTCCACCATTCCCTTCTCATAAGCTCTCTTTGTTTCCAGAAGCTTTACCACCTATTATATCCCAATTAAACTTTCCACCTTTTCCATCGTACACCCAGGAGTTCATTCCCCATTTGCTTACAGTCCTCATTAATTTAGGAAAAGTTACCTATCTAAAACCAGAAGGATTTGAAAGTTGAAGTAGAAGCTGTCAATTGAGGAGTGAACATCAGGGTTAGGAGAAGTGATACTCCAGAGATACAGAAAAAAACAGAGTAGAGGACTTAATGCTCTTCACGATTGCAATGGATCGATGATCAATAAATGATCACAAATCTGTTTGCTGATGAGGCAAGCATCTTTTCTTCTAGAAATAATTAGTTAAGCTCAGTGTGGCTCTGCCTGCACAGCAGGATGAGGATCACTGCCCAGGTACTAGGTTCTGTACTGGGATTTCCCCCAGCCTCCCACCCTTCCCCCTCACAGCTGCTTTCCGTGGGAAGGAACACATGCCCATTATTTCACAACAGCAAAAGCCCATTATTTGTACTGCTCACACACTTTTTTTTTTCCTACTAGAAGGAACTATCTTGAGTGACAGTGACCAGAAAATGACCACAAGTTGTTCTTAAAAATTCAGTGATAAACTGCAGCCAGCTCTATGCAGCCAAAGGCTACCGGAGGAGCTTCTCACAGAACAACTTGCCCACCAACTCAGGATGGATTTTGGTAAAGAATTACCACCACCATTTCTGGATGTATTCAACAGACAGGTAGATATGGTGCTGAGGGACATGGTTTAGTGGTGGGCTTGGCAGTGTTGGGTTAATGATTGAACTCAGTGATCTTAAAGGTCTTTTCCAACCAAAATGTTCCTAGGGTTCTACCTCAGTTTCCAGATGCCCAAATCAAACAAAAAATACTATAATGCCCCAAAACCTTTTGGGCTTAAAAGCTACTTTACCACTGTTAGCAACTATGCGATTAGTTTTGTGCCAGAAAGGACTCGGAGAGACAAGGCACCGCTTGATGGTGTTAGGAATGAGGAAAAAAGGCTGCCTCATGCTCAGGGCCGCGTGGCCAGTATGTGCCCATGCAAACCATAGACTTCAAATATAGCTAATATTACACAGGAAAGGAAACCTAGAGTCAGCCCCAGCTTTTTAAGCTGTCAACCAGCATGGGTATGTGGATGGAAGTGAAAGTTCTATTTTTAAGCAACCTCAGTTACCAACAAGAAGTGGTCTCATCCTCTACAAACTTCTAGGCGATTAAAATTGCATTCTAAATATTGAGCTGCAAACACTTGAAGGACCGATGAATAAAGGCATTTTAACTGTACCAAAACTGAGCTTCGAAATTCTGTTCAAAGCATAAAATCAGTACCAAATCCTCCAGGAACTGGTAGCACTAAGGCGAGGAAATACTACTGTATATTCTGTATCATACCACCAAACCACAAATCCACATTTGCCTCAGTAAGGAAGAACTGATCTGCGAAAAAACTTGAGCTTCTGCTCCCCTCAGAAGCTCAGGTCACACTAAAATTGGAAGCTATTCAAAGGCTTACAAGGAAGCATTGCTTCAGCTATTCACTGAATCACAACCTAAGGGAACTCTTACAAACTCCAAGTAAACCCAAAGTGATCATCCCCCTGTGCGCACCTTGAACACTGGGTTCAATGTTGGGCCCCTCAGAAGGCCATTGAGGAGCTGGAGAGGGTCCAGAGAAGGGCAATGGAGCTGGGGAAGGGGCTGGAGCACGAGTCCGGTGAGGAGCAGCTGAGGGACCTGGGGTTGTGTACATAGTAAGTCATTATGTAAAGATGGTGAGATGGTGAAGGTGAGGTCCAGTTGCAGCAAATAACTCACAAGTGTCCTTAGCAGCAAGATTTCCACTCCTTCCTGTATGGCCCCATCTGCCCTACTTGTCAGTAAATACCAGGAGAGCAAACACACCTCAGACACACCAAACTGCTTCCTTGACCAGGAAGAGCTACCACAGCAATCCCCCCTGCCCCCAGGTACTACTCTTGGTAGAAGCAGGACCACAAACCACAACTGCTCCCTTTTTCAGAAGCCCACAGCAGCAGGAGCTGCTGGGATTTAGAATGGGTTGGTTTAGTGCAGAAGTATTTCAGTTGTCTCTGATGTGGTACGAATCATCAAAAAATGCTAAATCTACACCCACCAATTACAGAAGAGATTATTTCATTTGGCTGCATGTGATAAAGCTGCAGCCACCACAAAAGCTCTGTGCTGTGAGCAAATATCTCCAGTAAAATCCTGGGTTTGCTGAAATGAGTAGAAAACCTCATATGTCTGAAGTAAGGCCAAAAAGTCATGTTGAATACTGCAATAATACAAAGTCTGATAAGGGGCTGTTATCACTCGTTAGCTGCTTTAACATGAGATTAGGAGAATTAGAGGCCTAAAGGTCAGAATACACCAGCTGTACTAGATATTTCATTGGGAGGAAGATAAGCATAGTAAAAAAACCCAAAAAACCCACAACAACAAAAGGGACTTGAGATAAAGGAAGAAAATGCTAGCCTGAATGACAGAGAAACTGCCAGAAGAATCAAGGAAGACTCAGACGCACTAATTTTTTACTCTGTCTAAAACTGTTGAAAATCAGTTTGATCAGCCAGTCAAGAAGATTACACCGGTGTCAGGGCAGTGACAGAATTATATAAATGAAGAGAATGGCAACGGCTCTAATCCCTTCCCTGGGTGAAGGGAGGAGACCTGCAGAAGGCAGGTGTTGCAGGAAAGGCAAGAAGCTTTCAAGTTACTCTTGACCAAGTCCAAGATAAGAATGAACCATGGTGTAGCTCAAGGGCAAAGTTCCAAGCTAGACAAAAAAACCCCACCCGACAATATTATCTCGATTTAACACAAACCTAGTAAAATTCATAAGAATCAATAATTACAAATTCAATGCTTCAGTAAGTCCATTAGGATTCCTGGGACTCCTGGAGGCTGCCCACTCCTCAGTGCATTCGACTAACATCTGCCATCTCATTCTGGGGGCTCGAAATTCATTCATCCAGATCTTCAGAAGTTCATAAAACCTAATACTATCCTGATGCTGAAAATAATGATACAATCCCAGTACTGGCCGAGTCCTTTGGTTGGAGCAGCTCATTGTGAGTTTGTCAAGCCCTGGACCAAGCTGCCCAGGGCTTTGGTGGAGTTCCCATCTCTGGAACACGGGTTTCAAAGCCATGGAGATGTGGTGCTGAGGGACACGCTTTAGTGGTGACCTGAAAAGGTCTCTTCCAACCAAAATGATTCTATGATTCTAAGTGATGACGCAAGGAGGAAGTGGGACAGGGAAAGATCAGCTACAACCACAGGAGAGGGCAGGATGACATTTCTCTTCCTGCAGCAGGTTGACCATCCTAATTTGCTCTTACGTTCTCCCTTCTGCTGACTGGAGACGTGCTCCGTCGCAACCTGCTGGGTGTCACCCCATCACTTGAGGATAAATCCCACGCAAGGAGAACAGAGGGGAAATAAGGGGTAGTTTGTGGCTCTGGACGTTAAGAGTCACTCACATCTGCTGGCAGCTATGTTGAGGACCCGGGCGGAATTGCCAGGTGACTCACCAACAAAAGTGCTTCATTTTTTTAATTGTCACGTTGTCTAGGGAAAATCCCCTTTACAGGTTCCAGTGTGATAAAAGCAATTAGCAAAATGCACTCAGATGAAACAAAGAAGGGTCTCATTAGCCCAGCTTACCCCCTGAGCAGAGCAATGGGAATTCAGGACAACAGTTCCTGCACAGCACGGTGAATTTTGTGAACAGTAATAAGGCAAATTGAGAAATCAGGGGGAAGGAGAAAAAAAAATTATATATATATATACACACACACAAAACCCACTCTACTACTTAGTGGAAAAACGATACAAAATATAAAGCCTGGTGAAAGAGGAAAAAGTGAGAAATACAGGCTTTGTCCTTTACTGACATAAATCCAGCATTACCCAGCAGCCAAACTCTTTGCAGTCAGGTTGCAAGGGCTATCAGCTGAATTACAGTAGGGCCCAAGGACCTTATTTCTATTACAGAATCCAACTGTGCTGGTTGCTTTCCATATACAGAGCAGTTCTGAGAAATTCAGCAAGCCAAGTCATGTTTAGCAAGGCCGCCTTGACCAGCCCAGCCCTGGAAAGGGAAAGAGATGTCCCTATTCTGTACTGATCTGCAGTAAAACTCATCCTTCGACAGCCAATTAACTGATCTGTCCCTTCTGCAATCTTGAGAAATTACCTGACTGGCATGAGCAGGACAGACTTTCCAGTACCTTGCTGCCTCTGAGGAGGGGACTTGATATTTGCCAGAAAAACAAAAAAGAAGCATCTGATATGGCAGGGCTGAATCTGTGGCTGTATCTGTTTTAGTCTGGAGGAGACTGAGAGAAGACTTTAGTGCTCTCTACAGCTGCCTAAAAGGAGGCTGTAGCAAGGCTGGTGTCGGTCTCTTTTCCTAAATTACTAGTGATAGGACAAGAGGAAATGGCCTCAAGTTGAGTCAGGGGAGGTTTAGAGTGGATATTAGGAAGACGTTGTTTACTGAGAGTAGTTGGGCTATGGGACAGGCTGCCCAGGGAGGTGGTGGAGTCACCATCCCTGGAGAGGTTTACACAACGAGTCGATGCAGCACTCGAGGCTATGCTCTAGTGGTTAGGGAGATGTTGGGATGAAGGTTGGACTTGATGATCCTAGAGGTCCTTTCCAACCATAACTCTATGATTCTATCTGATCAGTGTACCTGGGACTCAGTAAGATACCAGCTGTACAAAATGGTTCTGAGGGGTGACAGCAGGGATTCTGTCACCTTGTGTCCTGCCCACTGAGAAAAGCTATGGATGACGAAGATGCCCTGCCTGTGTGGGAATCCCAGGATAGCCTTCCCTTTGGAAGTCACCATCACCACAGCACACACAGGCATTTCCATCCTCCTGCCATCTCCAGCGGTGCAGACTTTCACTGAGAGCTGAGCCCAGTGGGAAGTCTTCAATTCAGGGACCAAAGGACCAAAATCATATCTCTACTGGACATTCCTGACACCACCAACTACCTACAAAGTCACAACCATAAGCATTTTGGGTTGTTGCTTTTTCTTTTCTCTTTTTTTAAACACAGTCTGATGGCAGAAACAACTGATGTTCCTAATCAGCACATCGTACTCGTGCTGGAAACAGTGACAAGACAAATCTTCCTGGGCTTTCATTTTGATGAAATGAACCTCAACACCACAGTTGAAGTTGCTTTAGCCCTCAGATTTCTGTTGTTCACAGTGCATTCGGGTCTCTGGAACCACTGCAAAACAATTTAGAGGCATGAGATCACACATACGCCTGGCTCCTCAACAACGGTCCCGGAGGTATCATTAATAACAAGACACACTGAAATGCTGTGCAAAACAAACAAGGGGGGTTTAATGTCTAAGCAAAAAAAAAAAAAAAAAAAAAAGCAGCATCAGTTCATCTGGTCCCATCTGAATTATCTGTTTTTTAAAGCCTGGTTTAAAAAAACAAATAAATCTGGCTGCTCTTTTTCTCTGAAAAGCAAGCGATGGGGAGACTGCTGAGCAGCAGCAGCATGGATGTTGGTCCACTCCAATGCTCTCTCCACCCCAAGGTGGGGAGCAAGGAGAGCCAGCAGGCTGCCTCAGCCCATAGTCGCTTGCCATCGAGGCACGGAGACCTGCCAGGTGAGCTCGCCCGCACCTTTAAGCGGGGATTTCTTTGCTGCAGCACTATTCGGTACTTTCAGCAGGACATGGCCTTGTTTGTTAGTTCTGGATGCCATCTCGGGCTGTCTTTCGTCACTTTCAATTAAATCTTTTCAGTGGTTCAAAGAACATTGGCATCTGCTAATGAGACTGAATTCAGTCCCCTTTCTTAAAGCAAGGGCAGAACAATAAGAGCAACCTATGGGATAAGCACTGGACCACTCATGACTCAAAAACAACCAAAGGCAGGACATCTTTCCATGCACAATTTCAAGAACAATCACGTTCAACCATGAGCCAACAATGGGCCCTTGTGGCCAGGAAGGCCAATGGTCTCCTGGGGGGCATAAAGAAGCGTGACCAGCAGGTTGAGGGAGGTTCTTCTCCTCCTCCTCTACTCTTCCCTTGCGAGATGACATCTGGAGTATTGTCTCCAGTTTTGGTCTCCCCCGTTCAAGAGGGACAGGGAAATGCCAGAGAGAGTCCAACAGAGGCTACAAGGATGCTGAAGGGGCTGGAACATCTCTGCTGAGGAAAGGCTGAGAGCCCTGGGGCTGTTCAGTCTGGAGAAGAGCAGCCTGAGAGGGGATCTTAGGAATGTTTACAAACATCTGCAGGTGGGGGTCAAGTAGAAGGGGCCAGGCTCTTGTCAGTGGTGCCCTGGGAGAGGATGAGAGGTGATGGTTGCAAACAGGAACACAGGGAGTTCCACCTCAACACAAGGAGAAACTTCTTTACTGTGGGGGTGACAGAGCCTGGCCCAGGCTGCCCAGAGAGGTTGTGGAGTCTCCTTCTCTGGAGACTTTCAAAACCCACCTGGATCTGTTCCTGTGTGGCTGCCCTGGGTGACCCTGCTCTGGCAGGGGGGTTGGACTCGATGATCTCCAGAGGTCCCTTCCAACCCCTACTGTTCTGCGATTCTGACTATTTTAGCTTCTTACCACTACAAGGCCAATAGGAGCCACAGGCACAGCTTTATTTTAAAGTCTTCATAACACCAGGGTTTTAAGGCTCTAAATTTATTATAGCTGATGTGGTTCTACCTGAGGAAGTCCATAGGTTATGAAAAAAAATCCCTTCACTCATCACATGGTAATACCAAGCAGGACTGAGCAGGATTTTCAATATATAGGATGCAAGAAACTAAACAGCTTACAGAAAAATCTGACTCATTCACATATGCAAGATTTCTTTGAAGCTTAATTACCATCTTCATATCTTAAAGCAGCAATGCCTTAAATTCAGCTGCCTGTTGAACCACAAAGCAGACATTGCGCAAGCAGCTGTTTCCCAAGCCACTGAACACTGACAGACAGGAGGAAATGCTCCCGTCCTGATGCAAACAACTCCATATCACTCCTCAGCAGCAATGAAGAACTTAACCTGGCTTTAAAGGACATCATACGTGCAAGCTGCTAGCACACCAAATTTCCCTCATTTGGTCCTCAGAAGGAGCCCAGGCTCTGAACTCAGCTTGTTGCACTTGTTCCAGGCTGGAAATCAACCTCCACCAGTCACTTTACATTCTGATGTTAACTGCTACCGAAGAGCCCAAGCACCTTTTGTGCACTGTCATGCACTGTAAGCTTAATTTCATCATCACACATGCGCATCTAAGCCCTACTGCTGTTGAACCAGAAGCTTTCGGGCATGTATTTGGGGTTACAAAGAGCACCACGTACAAGCCTGCCCTCACAGTACTTTCATGTTTCCTCCCTGTTTTGCCTAAATATCAATTCTGCGGGTTCATCATGTTTTACAGTTGGTTCTTGGATGACTCCTGAACTGAGAGACATTTTCACTTCTCATGCAGCTGCTCCTTTTTCAACAGGAATCGCACACGAGCATTGCAGTGCGAGCTCTGGCAACGTGCCTTGGCCTCAGCTGTAGGGCTTGGAGATTTGCTACATAAGCAAAAAAACAGTTATCATGCTGAAAACTAACCCAGACATCCGAAAATCTTAAAAAAAAATTGAAAAAAATCCCATCCAACCAAAGTTTTTGAAAGGAATAAGGAAGAAGCACCCAGTCCACTGCAACAGTTTACAAATACTGTTGTATCTGTAAACCCCCTGGCTTGGAAATCCCTCCAGGGTTGGGGACTCCACCACTTCTATGGGTCTGGGATTCTTTCCTTGATTAAGAAAGCAAAAAGATGTGCAATTAAAGCCAGACTTCTGGATGTGGCTGAGGGACAGGGGTCAGTGGTGCCCTGGCAGTGCTGGGGGAATGGGTGCACTTGATGATCTCAAAGGTCTCTTCCCACCAAAGCGACTCTGTGATCCTATCAGTAGCAGATTGACTCATACAAACACCACAGGTGCAGAGCAAAGCTGTCAGCAAGCAACAGGAGTAGCCTGTGACAAACATTCACAGCTCTCTGACAGGTCCCTGAGATGCCACAGGCCAAGAAGGAGATACTTCTTCAACTTCCCACTATGGACATGAGCCTCCAACGTGCAGTGCCACAACCCGGGTTTTCACTGCAGCAGAAAGGGACAGCCATGTGATGGAAAGGACACTCCTCTAACATCCCAATTTAAATTCATTTTGCTCATCCTTCACCTGCCTCCACAAAGGTTTGAGCAGGCCACCTTCTCAGGACACGATGCACTACAAATCCAGAGGGATGCATCCACTGCATTCAGCTAGAACCTCCTCCCACCAGCTCTACAGTAGGAGAGAGCACTATTTTTTTTATAAGAACATTAGAATATTGCTTAGGAAACTACAAGATTAAATCATGAGAAGCACAACCATAGCGTTTTTCTGCTGATTTGAATTACGAATAGAAAGTACGAGCAGCTAAGAGGAAACAAGATATGTTCTATACCAGAGCCAAGATTTTTTTTTTCCTGACATGTGCCAAACAAGGAGAAGAAACAGAAGAATCTGGCACCATTAAAAACAGTTTGTGGAGAAAGGAACTGAGTATCTACAGCCAAGATCCATGTGGTTTGTAAAGAGGAAAACTTTTGTTTTATGGGACTCTCAGTCAGCCAAAATTCTCCCAGACGGCGTGCAAATGGATATTAGCCTAAAAACCTACACGCCTCTTGTAGAGGGAGCAGTAAACGGTGGGGAAAGAAAAGGAACACTACTGAAGTTTTAAATTGGAATTCAAAATCTGCCTCATGGTTGAAAAAAGTTATTTTACCAGACAGTTTATAATGTCATATATGGTAAGCGCGTTGGAAAGGAATGGCAGCAAGTTAAAACACAAAACTAGAAGTCAGGAGAATGAGTTCCAACCCTGGCTCCACTACCAAGTAGCTCTATAAAACTTGGATAAAAGAGAAAAAGACTGCCAAGTTAACTGTGAGATTTTCCTTAGCTTCCTATAGTGTATTAACATCGCAGTTATGCTGTTTCTTTTTGCTTCTCTCCCCCTCGCTCTCTGGCATTGCTGTGCACTAATTTAAAGGAGCGAGTAGACGGAGCACTGAGAACAGTTCTATTACTACACCAAAACAAGCCCTGCCTGACTTCTTAATCAAAATACTTGACTGAAAAAAATCCCAAACAATTTCATATGGGACTGTAATTCTCTTAACTGAGCAAAACACTAAAGCGGCTGACATGATCCAACAGCTTAGCTGAATACTGCAATCAAATGTGGCATTTCTGGCTTGAAACAGTAACTAGATGTTGTTCTTCAGCATTCAGGAGAAAGGGAATAGGCAGGCAACAGTTCCTCAGCACATGTTAAGTGGTTATACCGTGGAAGAATTTTTTTCAGCTTCTCTGGCAACTATCACAACTGCCTTGTGAAGCATTCGGCTGCATTATCTGTAAATCAAGATAAAATCCAATTTACATCAAGGGACCTGAGGTGGAGTCTGCAGGCAGGACCACGAGCTCAGGAAGCACCCGAGCCCCTGCAGCCCACTGAAACCATCATCACTCGTTACATCACCAACGATTAAAATACATCAAGTGGCCAATTTTGCCATCATACTTAAAGGAGAAGTAGTTAATATCGCCCGGATACCGGGATTAAGATTTGCCCCTTTGTGTTTTCCTTCACATCAGCCTTTATTTTTCAGCTAAGATTTGCCACCCAGCGTGCTTTCCTCCTCTAAACTGAGGAGTAAGCATCAGTCTCATCTTTGAGGCAGTCTGTGTTTTGGGTTTTCCCAAGCACCTTCAGGACTATGAAGCTGGTGGAGGAGCAGAAGGGTTAATGGCTCAGTACTTTCTGTAAGCTATGGGCCTTGGTGTACAGTGCTCTAGATGGATGCTCCATGCTTCATGCTGCACTGGAATAATAAAAAGAGCTGAAAGCAATTCCCTTTAATTCTCGCCCTTTAATTTTAATTCCTCCAAAGAGTAATGAAGAGAAGAAAGCAAAACCAAGCACTTCAGGAAGGAAAAAAAAAAAATTACAGGCATTTTTCACAAAAACACTGGAAGGAAAAACCACTGTACAAGTAAAACCCAGTGCATTTTAGTGAGAAACCTGAAGCCAGCCGTTTTTATTGCCACCAAAAATGTCTCTTGCCCACACACAAATATATTTACCTGGATGGAATCTAGGGATGGGTTCTGGATGCTAATCAAGATCAGATCAGGTACAAACTAAAGCTGAACAAGCCCCAACAAAGTAGGTCAAGAACACTAGGAGGGAAGGGAAACTGTTGCTAGGTGGCAGTGTACCTTAAGCAAAGAATACTGTAAATCATAGATTATTGGAAAAGTTCATTATCTGCTAAAAGAGGGATCACCTTCGGTGTCATCTTCAAAGCCTTGGTAGGAAGCAGAACTGAAGTTGTACATGATACCCAGATTACACATCAGAAGGATGAGAAGCAGCACTGTAGAAACAACGAGAAAGACCTGTCTTGAGACAAGCTAATGTGCAACACCAACAACGTAACAGCTCTCCAGGTCTGTTGGTGCTGGAAGAGAAGCCAAAAGCCAGTGAACAGCGTCTCATACATCTTGAGAAGGCTGTGGTTTTGCTTACTTTGTGTTCTTCAACCTTCACTAAGCTCTTATGAGAAGATTCAAGCAGAAATATAAGCTCCCACCACATCTTGGCACAGCAGTGAGTGGCTGACAGAAAACCCAAGTGCGATGGCGAGAAAGAAAGGGGGTTTAAGGCTACTTAAGAAACAGAACTGTTACTTTGCTGCCTTAAACCGTTTCAGTTTTCAGTCCTAATCTTTTCAGAGTGGTGCAAGAGTGGACAAGGACATTAAACAAAAGGAGATAGTGCAAACACACACGCTCCCTAGAACTCCAACCAAAAGGATGGAAAAAAGGCCTCTGTAGAAGGCCAAGGTAGGAAGGAAGAGTCTAGATTTTCCTGGTATTCCTCTATCTGTCCTTCCTGATGTTCCCTCCAACAGAAAACTACCTTAACATATTGCCTAAATTAGCAGAAGTGGTAAAAAAGACAGGCTGATGACATCTTGTGAACTACAATTCGCTTGGTAAGAGAGCTGTTAGCAAGCTCACAGCTTGTCACGGAGAAGGATAAGATGTTCTTGAAGGCAAAGACAAAATCTATAATCTTTTCAACAATCTCTATCTGGGTTCAAGAGAGCAATTTTTTGGAAAAGCATCTGAGATGAACGTGATTGTATAAATTGGAGGTATTTTAGAGGATGGAATAAAGGAGAAAAATGAAAGCCACTCTGCTCCAACAAGGCTTTAAATTACTAACTCAGGCCACAGCAAAATCCTTTCTGAGAAATTTATCAAGTCATTCTTCTTATTTTAACTTTAATCTACAATTATACTGCTAAAGGTTTTTTGATACCGTGTTCTGACACATTCAAAACTGGTCAGAAAGAATATGTTGGAACTTAGATGCCCCATCTAACCCAGCGTGGAGATTCCTACAGTGCCGCACGGTAAAAACCACCCAGTCACAAGTGCCATGTGTTGTATCATTCCTCACAAGCAGTCTTGATGGCGAAGCTCATTCAGAATAATTAAAATATCAATCTATAAAGTTCAGAGGGAATAATTTTTACAAAGGCCTTCATTGGTGGGGCTCACGTAGGACGTGTGTTAACTTTCCAAGCAGACTCTCAAGGTTTAAGGTTGGGTTAGAAGAGACTTAGCTAATCAGTAAAATCACTGAACAGAATTAGCTCTGTTCTAACTCAAACCAGGACATGGACATAAACACTTCATGGGTATTTCCAGCTTGGGTCTGTATCTCCTTTATCTGACAAACTTTAGGATGGAAACCCCGGGCCAGGAGGATCCAATTCCAATGGATAAATACGGACGCAACAATCTTCGTTTCACTTTTCTCCACTGTCCCCTTCCCCAAAGCCAGGGGCTTTAATCCGTGGTCAGCCTGAGCCTCTTCCTGGCAATTTGTAACGTCTGCCTCACAAGGAGGGAGACGAGAGAGCATCCCATCCTCATCCCCAAACTGCTGGTTACAATTTGTGATCATTTTCAGTCAATTGTTCCCAGATTTGGGTAGCATCGCTGCTGGAAAACGAGCAGGAGTTGGCTTTGCCTGCTGTCTCATCTCCCGCTCTGTGAGACTGTGCACAGCTAGCGCAAGAACAGCTGGAAACCAAAAAAATCCATAAAGCTGGGGCTGACTTAGACATTTTATGAAGACAAAGGAGAATAATCTGTACAGTCTCCGGGCTAGGAAGCCATCAGGTTTTGCCATAGCAGAAATACTGTTGTGAGGAGGCGCAATGGAAGCTCTCTCTGGAGAAAATACATTCCCCAGCAAACAGCCTAGGCAGGCTTTTCTTCATGAACCAGTAAGAGGGAGGTCTTTCTGCAGCGTGCAGAAGGCACTGAGCTCGCTTGACACTGAAGTTTAACTCAAAACTAAAATTTTCTGTGATTAAGGAAACTTTTGTTCTACTTCTGTTTCTTCACCATCTGTGATACGAAACCTGGCAAAGCCTCCAATTAGTTTCCTTTGTGTTATTACTGCCACCAGCACTCAAATGATAAACATTTATACAAAAGGAAATTCCTCTTCCTTTCTTTGCTGTCTCCAAAGAGTAGATCTAAATACTTTCATAAGAAAACTTGCCCTGAAATCTCATAATGCCAGATCACCCCAACCGCGCTACAGAAAAAGGCAACGGCGGAGTAAGTCGACCCACCACCTGTCCTGACAACATCTTGTCTCCAGTAATGAGTACTCAGCCCGCGAGGAAAGGAAGAGGAAGCACCTCACACCAAGAAAGGCGAGATCCTGCTTAAAGAACCTGAGGGATGGATCTGGGGAGTTTTCTTCTCCTTGATGCACAAACCCTCACTATGCTCCTGGACGCGTAACTCTGAGCCACGTAGGTGGTTGTGCTTCTCCTGGGTTGAGCAGGACAGAGGCATCATCCTGCCAAACAAACTTCCCCAACCCTTCAATGCCAGTTAGCACTTAGTGGCCTACATTTATTTACTTAAGCACTTCGTGTATGCATACACACAAGCGACTAGTCCTGCTGTGCTGCTGGAACACAGCGCAGCATGGCTGTGCTGAAGATGTCCAGTTGGGTTATTCTGATGAAGTTTACCCTGGTAGCTTAAACACGAGGATCCCTTTACACAAAGCACACACACTGCACACCACCTTTGGGGCAACACTGGAATTACTACAAAAACACGGGCATAGGTGAAGCAGAAACTTTTTTTTTCCTAGCATAAGCAAGCTCTACAAACCCAGAACCCAGTTCACATCTCTGTCCAGATGGGTGTGATCCGTGACCCAAGGACAAGGTACACCTTGGCATTTATTAACACACTAAACTGCCAACAGCCCCCACCTCAACAGGTTCCCAAATGGTTTTGGTGGATTCCTGAGGTGGGGTAGCCCCATCTGCTGCTGGGTTTGTTAGATTCAGATAGAACAAATCTAACATGTGAAGGACATGTGGGGATGGTTAAACAGAGAAGGGTCAGATAAGCGAGGAGAGATGACAAACTTGCACCAAATCTGAGGAGCATGAACTGAGGTTTAACCCCATTTTTTAATCCGGTGCACACTTAGCACAACTTTTCTTCTTGCAGGTCAGAAACAGCCTCTGCAAGTAGCCAGGCTGCTGCCGGGCATCTCTCCAGACCGTGCACAATTTCTTTGCTTCCTTTATGCTAAAAAAAAAATATATATATAAAAATAATAATTAAATAAATTAATTGCCCATTTTACTGGAGCAGGACAGCACTGCAAGACCAGCACCTTCTACTGAGGGCTGTACTGCACAGCAGAGATGGGGTTTTTCCCCTTTTTATCCCAGCTGCTTGTGGGCTGGTGCTTTGTACGCTTCTTGGAGAAGCGGCACAGGATTTAAAGCAGTGGTTTATTAATCAAACAGTAGTTGGGGTTTTGGAGCAAGACCATATGCCTTCCTCCTGAGGCCTCCTGTACAATATCATTCTGTTGTGGAATAAATGTCCAAACAATTTTGCTATAAAGAGCTGACTTAAAAAGCTCTACAGACATGACAGTTATGAAAATAACTTAAAATGGGTCCTTTGATCCTTCCTCCCTGCCACTCACATTTGGCTGAAAAACTTTACAAGCAAGAGCTTTGCCAGTTTCCACTTTCAAAAAGTAAGTCTTTAAAAAATTTACTATAATTTCTACCACCAACAGGCACAATTTACCACATGCCTGAGCCAGTGTAACAGCTTCTAGCCCTAAAGTGACACCAACCCCACTTGGCCTGACCATGTCCTTCCTGACTGCTCCCCTTTTGTTTGCTGACCCCCTTTAGGAAGCTAAACTTCCAAGAAACTAAACAACAAAGTAAATAGGGTTTGGGGTTTTGGTTGTTTTTTTTTTTTTCTAGTTTAACTCCCCAAACCAGCTCTCAGATAATCAACAGGGAGGGGGAAGAGGAATGACCAGTTGAGGAGAAGGAGCTGAGCTGCAAGACAAAGCCGCATCCCTAATATTCAAGTAGTTTGTCTTCTGGGATGACCCCAGTCGAACACCATCAGGATGGGTGTCCCCCACCGAAGAGGTGGATGGGGCTCTCCAACTCAAATCATGTTCATAAGGGTTCCAAAACAGACCTCATAGAAATAATCCATCTCTGTTTTCAGTCAGTGACCAGATGTCTTCTGGGAGTGAAAGCAGGATTCTGTTTTTCTGCTACTCTATTTACGCTATACATGGTCCCAAAGTTAGGATTATTGGTCTAAAAACTGCCAGACTGACTCTTTTTCAGAGGCTAGTACAGCAATTTCTTTTTTGTGCTTGTAAGTCTACGCCTTCCCAAAATAACTTGCAATGATGAGGAAAAGTGTCTGTTTATGATTTCGAAATAAATTTACTATTTGCTATGTGCTTTAGTATGCAAATTAAAAATATAAACAAACAATAAAACAAATACTGATCCCTCCCCCCTCCCCCAAGCCCTTACAAGCATTTATTCATCAGCTGGGCAACAAGGACTGAAGAGCATCAACTATTGGCAACACCAGTGAAAATTATCCGGGGAAAACATAGAGAAACAGAAAGAATAGTTCCACACAGTGCTTCTATCTCAAAACAAACAAACAAACAACCCCTACAGCTTCTACCTGAGGTGTCCCAAAAGACACGTGAGCCTTCTTGGGAAGCTTTAGGTGGTCTAGTTGAAAGAAACTAAAGGCAACACCATGTGAGACACTAACAAAAGGCAGCAAAACGTCCACGACTCAAGTTCCAGGAGCTGCTACTACTGCCAGCAGCTGCTCATCCCACACCAAAGCAGCAGGAGAGGGCCGATGCTGCAGCATTTGTCCACCTCGCCCAGTGGGATTAAGGTCAGCGCACCTTGGACTCCACGCGGTTATCAAGTGATGCACAAATTCTCTTTTAGCTACATATTGAGGCTTTTAGCAAACTTAAGGGCCACTTCTATTCACGCTCCCAACTGCCGGGAGCCACCGAGCGCCAGGGGCCTGGTTTGGCAGCAGGGACTTGAAGCCCCCAGGCTAGGCTAGGCCAGGCCAAACCAGCCTCCCCCGGGCGCTCCCGGCAGAGAGGAGCCGCCGCCCCCAGCCCCTCGGCGCTCAGGGCCCCGCCACCCCCCGCACTCGCCCCAACAGCCATCGCCCGAGGCCTCACCGCCCCCGGCCCGGCGATGGGGGGAACAGCGCTGATAGGGCTTCCCAGCGCGGAGGGGCTGGGCGGAGGGAAGCGCGGCCCAATACGCGGCTCCCGCCTCGCAGCCCCGCTCCCCCGGCGCGGCCGTGAAGGAATGCGGCCGCCCCCCGCGCCCCCGGCACCCCGGTACCTTTTCCTCCTGCAGAGCACGCACACGGCCCAAAGGAGCAGGGCGGCGGCGGCCGCTCCGCCGTAGGTGCCGAGGTGCAGCGTGTCGGGGCCCATGCCGGCAGCGCTCTCGCCTCAGCGGCCGCTGGTGCCTCGCCGCCGGGGAGGAAAGTTTCGCCCGTCCTCCTGCTCCGCTGCTGAAGAAGAGCTCGGCCGGCCGGGCCTCCCCGCCCACCCCGAGCCCAGGGGGCTGGGTTTGGCTGCTCCCAGCCGGACTTGGCGAGCGGGACCGGTGCGACCCGACCGGCTCCTCCCCGGGGAGCGCCCGGTGCGGGGAGGGTCGCGCCCGCCCTCCCGCCGGCGGAGAAGGGCGGCGAGCCGGCCGAGAGGTCCCAGGACGGAGATCGAAGCGGGGGTTACCGGGGTCATCCCCGCCCTCCGGTCCCCTTCAGAGCCCTCCCCGCCCGCAGGCCGGTGCCCCCACAGCCGCGGGCTCGGGTGGCGAGCGGCGATGGCGGCTCCTCGCCAGTGCAAACGGCGCCGGGCTGGCGCAGGTGGCGGCTCCAGCAGCCCTTTGACCCCCGCTTGGTTCTGGTACAAACACCTGATGTGTGTCTCTTGCTTAAAAAGCAAGACAACATCCACCTCCGCCCCCAAAAAACCACAAACAAACAAAAAACCAACCCGAAGCAACAAAAACTTAACGGAGGGTGAAATAAATGAGATCCAAATAGTAAAGGTTGGCTCTTGATGTTGTGCCGTGTGACATCTACAACTCTACAAGCCCTCTACAACTACTTCAAAAGAGGTTGGAGCCGGGTGGGGTTGTGCTCTTCTCCCAGGGCACAAGCGACAGGACAAGAGGAACCGGCCTCAAGTTTTCCCAGGGCAGGTTTAGGTTGGACATGAGGAAAAATGTCTTTCCCACAAGGACTGTCAAGCTCATGTAGCTTACCCACTCTCAACTGTGTGCAGTACTCTGAATTAGGTGTTTCACAATATTTAGTGGTTTATACACTCCTTTCATCTTTGAAACAAGTTCTACAACACTCAGCTTTTCTGAAGTGCCCTGTTGTAAGTTTTCTCTGAATCGCAGAGACCCAAATGTATCTTAGCAGATAAAAGAGACAGTTATCTGAGAAACCTTCCTGCCTTGTGCAGATCTCATCATCTTTCCAGGCCTGACTCACATCTGGGGGTTTTAGGTGGCAGACCTGCGTGTCTTTCTTCCCCTCACAAAATTGTTGATTTCAGTGAAATACCTCAAAATACCATAGGATTAATAGGCAAAAATCAGATTTACGTGTCTCACATTAAAGAGTCTCAGGATCTGGTCACTACTAATGCTCCAAAACCATCAGCTGTCCCCCTCCGAGATAAAAAAAAAATAATAAAAAAAATCAGACACCCTTATTGTGCAATACACTACACAGAGGGAAACCATAAGAGAAACTAAGGTTTTACTCATGGCTCTGTAGGTTTGGTTTTTTTCAGGGAACTGTATTTGAAATCCCCAGCTTGGGAATCCCAAGGGGTTTCTTAGCTACTAATGGTGCTAATTCTTGGAAAAGTAGTGATTTAGAACTGAGAAGCACTGGGCTGCAAGATGTTACGCAGTGTAATACGCTACTCATTTCACAAGTGACCTCTGCTGTGAAATTCCAGTGTTTCACTTCAACATAGTAAGTGTTCAGATAGAACTGAACAGCTCTGGCAGCTACAGCAGCCCCTCATCCCAACTGGAAATATCAAAACCTTGAGAAGATCAGTGCAGTGCTGGCAGAGGGCATGAGGAGGGTTACACCAACATTAAGTCTTTTAAGTGCCTGTCTCACATCAAATGCAGATGAAGAAACACCACCACAGACCAAAAACCACCACACCACAGCTGTTATTTTAAGGTACAGGGAGCACAACCTGAAATTCCTAAGTACCCTTGGAGTGCTGTGTGCTCTTCTGCATCAACCCTTTAGAAAGCCCAAGGATGGATTAATTTATCCTCAGCTGGTTAAGGAATCTTAAAGTTTTAGAAGGCCAAACCTGTTGAAATTTGTCTCGTACATCATATGAGCTGCCTCGGTGAAGGTCCAGCTGGATTTGCCCACGATTAAAATGATAATAGATGTGTCTACATATCAGCATCTTGGCTAACCGGGTAAAGAAGGTGAGGCTGAGCACCCCCCTTTAACACAGCTGAAGCAGAAAAGAGGACATTTAGTTCATTTTCAGGAGGCACAAGCCTAGTCTTATAGTGGCAGGGTCTCATGTTGAAAAATGACTCTTAAGAATTGGAGGGATTTTCAGTTTCAAGCTGTTGGGAGATCTTTATGGAGCTCTCACTGCAGCATGGTCAGAAATGAGGAGGAAGAATGCAAATGCTGTTATATTTGGAGAAGGATAATGTAACTCTCCAGCTGGATCCAACTGTGCCCACAGAATCAAGGAATCACAGAATGGTGGGGGCTGGAAGGGCCCTCTGGAAATGATCTGGTGCCACCCCCCTGCTCCATCCAGCAGGGTCACCCAGAGCAGGGGGCCCAGCAGTGCTGTGTCCAGGGGGGGTTGGAATCTCTCCAGAGAAGGAGACTCCACAACTTCTCTGGGCAGCCTGTTCCAGGCAGTCTAGTTGTTATCCTTACTGGTGGGATGTAATTGCTGTTGTTCCATGACAAGAATATTGTCTCCTTGGCGAATTTCTTCAAGGTCAGTTCCTATGCTTAGAAAACAGCTAGAAACAACTGCAGGGTGGAGAGAGGTGATGACATTTGCAGATGTATCTATACACTGGGTTGGGGGGAGGGAGAATTCCTAAGATAAACTTGGCGGGCTTTTTCATTTGCAACATACCAAAGATTTCAGAGAGGGTTCTAAAACCCTGGTAGCCAGCCTAGATAGATAGATAGATAGATAGATAGATAGATAGATAGATAGATAGATAGATAGATAGATAGATAGATAGATAGAT
>JANIJG010011521.1:0-40307 GCA_024611175.1 Megaceryle torquata | reverse complement strand
TTTCACTCCAGGCCTTTGTAAACAGGCCCTCTCCAGTTCTTTTGTAAGCTCCCTTCAGGTACTGGAAGGTGGCTATTGGGTCTCCCTGGAGCCTTCTCCAGGCGGAACAGTCCCTGCTCCCTCAGCCTGTCCTCTTGGGAGAGGTGCTCCAGCCCCCTGATCATCTTTGTGGCCCTCCTCTGGACCCGCTCCATCAGGTCCATGTCCTTCCTATGCTGTAGGAGCCCAAAGGGAGAAAACCACTGGAATGTAGTGGCTGTGTAGTTTTTCATATGCAGTGTGAATGAATCCCTGGGGCAGGAGACCTCTAAGGCAAATTTAAAAAGCAGTACAGGAAGCTGGCAACTGCCAGCCCAGGAAAGTACTGTGGAGGAAAACCATGTGCACACAAACCAGGTATTTTTTGACATACCTCCAGCTTTGTTATGAATAATGCTTAGGACATTTTGGTAACAGGGCTGCTATTACTTGGATGGAGGGATTTCTACATAGATGCAGTGCATGCTGGTTACCATGTAGGCAGGCTTTTAGCACAGGTACTTACAGTACCCCTTACAGTACTGGGGTTTGGAGATGCATTATGTACATCATTCACCACAGAGGGAAAACTATTTTTTTTGAATAGCATGTGTGACAGGTTTTCCAACACAGATATCTGAAATGCAGGTCTGGCTTTCATGGAAGCTCTGGGATTAGAGGCTCATGTGTTCCTGTACAACAAAATGCCCTTCGTTGTGATGTCATGTGTTGGTATGAAATCTTGACCTAAAGCTTTGCTTGTTTCTCCTTGTATAATCTGGCAGCAGAGTAGCTATTGTTGCTGCTGTACGAGTAACCAAGACTTCCTGTTACCAACTGTCATGTCATAATTATAATTTTCAAGATCCAACCTCAGCCCTCCTGGTGTGACGGACTTCAAATTGTGATTGACATTAATAGATGTTTTTAAAAGTCAAAAACCCAGCTTTATTCCTGACAGAGAGCATCTTGTGTTGATTCTGAACTCATTACAGTAATTTACTCAAGTCCAGGAGTCCTGCTGCAGTGATGTTCATGACAGCTTTGTTTCAGCATGTGCTTGTACAGCTGCCTTCTGGCTGCTCAGCTGCTTTGAATTCAATGTTGTGTTTTGGGGGTCAAAGGAATAGGGAAGAGGCACCTGTAGAGATAGTAAACACCCTTTGTAGACAGTTGTCCTTATCCAGAGTGGGGGAACATAAATGAAATGTAACTCTTATGCATTGACTTCAGCCAATCTTGGGTTTGCGTAGCTGGAGATACCTTCAAACTGTGGAATACACAGGGAGCTGAGATGTTTTCTGAAACATCCAAAAATGCTCTGCACTAGTACTAAATCCCTAGCTCTTGTGACAAGCTCATTACATGCTTGAGAAATGAAGACTTTTCAATTAGCCTTACTTTTGTCATTCATGCCTGATCACTTTTTATCTAATATACAGGAAGTAGCTGAGAGAACAGCCCAAAAGTTTTGATTCAGCTTTGAAGCCAAGCTAGAAATGAAATGCCTTTGCCAAAAAGAAAAAAGGCAAATGGCTTGTATGAGCTAAGGTGGCAGAAGTACATATTGCAGTAGCTTTAGTTGCATTAATTGCAAGAGAGAAGGGACAGCTGTGAATGGAGTCCAAAGGACAACAGCTGTGGCCTGAAAAAAATCAATATATTAGAATAAATTGTATAAAATGCTGGCTGTAATTGAAAAGCACATTCTCTTGAGAAAACATTTAGAAGTAGCACTTCAGAACTTTGATCTTCTGTTCAGTAGGTTTCCTTCTCCTGGACATATTTAATAATTTATGAACAAGCCAGAGGAAGCTTTGAAACTGTGGGGTGCTTGTTGCAAAATTCTACACTTCTTAGTACTTGAAACACAGGACAACTTTAAGGTTAAATGACTGCACAGGAATATTTAAGTCTTCCATCAGAATTTGCCCTACTATTTCTGTGCAGTGTTAAGGAGGTTGTTTTTTTGATGCCTAGGAGCCTTTTTGTGGCCCTTATAAAGATTTTTAAAGGGTTTCCCTGCAGCACTCTCTCGCTTAGAGCTGTGAATTTGAAAGGTGGGAGCAACACCAAAGTAAGAGAGCTCATCTCTGTTGTGAGATATGGGGTGAATAATAATAAATGGGGAAGACTGGATAAGCTCAGAAGTTCTGCATAAATAAATAATGGGATAAAAATCAGGATTGCACAGAGTCAGAGGCATTGTAAGCTGAGTGTCAGAGTTTTAAATGAAATACCTTACAGAGATCTAAGCCTATGAAGAGTTTGAGAATACCAAGCTGGGAAAGGCCTCAGTTCTTATAGGACAACATAGCAACAGGATGAATGAGCAGAACTGACTATCTGATTGTACCCAATACAACTGCTAAAATAAAATAAAATAAAACTTTAAAGAGGTCTTTGTCATTGCATCCCTTGGACAGAAGCTAGGACAGAATGTGCCCATCCTGCAGTACCTGGAAGCTGACAAACACTGCAGGTTTTCTGGCCATTATGCTTATGACTGCTGGAAAACAAATTCGTGTTTGAATAAGTACATTGGATGGTGGTGCCTCCAAGCAGGTACAAGGCCAAGGATTGTTTGTGTATGTAAAAGAGGGGGCTGTTATCTTTAACAAGGAGCTAATCTAACCCCAGATAAATAACCCACCTTGAGCTTTTTAGCAATTGGCTTTATGTATATACTGGAAAAGAAAGTGCTGTTCTTGTTTCTTCAGATGAGAAGAACACTTAAGCATCAGATATTGACTTGTGGAACAGAAAAAACAGATCAGTCTGGAGAGCCCTCCTACACAACTGATCTGTTTTGAACTGCTTTAACAAACAGACATTGTTTTTTGCAGCCAGTCATCAAGTAACAAGACTTTAAATTCAATTTAGATATCAAACATTATCTTGGCACAACTGTTACCTTCTAGCAATGACTTTCTGAGGACATTGTACTTCAGAGAGAAATCAAAGTGTCTGTCTGCTATTAGTGTGATTTATGCTTCATGTTGTGTGTAACTTCAACAATATTTGCATATTCAATTCAAACTATTTACAAGTGAAGCTTGTAAAGTCTTTTTTAGTTATTTTTGCTTACCTGATGTGACAAAGTTAACACAGACCAAGCTTTAATGGATGGGGTTGCTTTTTCCAATACAGGTGCTTTCTCAAACACTCTATGCACTTGAGGCAAGTTTCATGCATAAATTTATGTTCAGATGTTAAATGATTACTTTTGTTGAGACTGAAGTTGTCACATGTATAAATATTTGTATACTGTTTCATTAACTGAATGCTTGCTTCTAAACTGTAAGACTAGACTAGAAGTTGCTAATAAGCTAAATTATTTTTTAGGAGATAAAAACAGATTATTCAGCATACTGGTTACTGTGGCTTCAATTCATTTGGGATACTTGCCTTTTTTAGCACATGGATATTAATATTCTAGGGTGGGGTTTTAAATTGGCTTATTTTATATTCATAAAGTCTGAAGAGTACTTGTGAGCTCTGGCTTTTCTCCCTGTCCTTTTGTAGAATTGTGTTACTCTATAGGACCAGCCTCCCTCTATTAGACTCTACCTGCATATATGAACAACTCTGAGAACCTGAAGGATTTTGGCAAGTTATCCTGTCTTCATTCAGCTGCCTTCTGCCAGAGAAAGAACTTTTGATGAGAGGGGACTTTGCAATTACTACAGATCTCTATCTTAGTCATCCATGTGGTTATGTCTTAACTTGCTCACTGAAACCTTTCTCTTAGCCCTGATCAGCACGGGGAAAACGTCTGCAACATCTCTTTTTGCATGTGTTTCTCTAATGTCACAAGATGGTTTCCTTTTGAGGCTGGTAGATGTCAGAGGATCCCAAACATATCCTCAAAATATTCTTCCACTTCAAATTTTCTTGAAAGTGTCTCTACTGGGAGAGGAGTACTCTAGAAAGAACTGTTCCAGGAGAAATGCCTTCTACATTTTCATCACCAACCAAGTAGAATTAGAATTTAGAATTGTGTGTGGTGTGGTTGGAAGGAGTCTCTGGAGGTCACCACCTCTAGTGTCTAGCTCGTAGGGGGCTACTGCCAACCAACAGGTTAACTGTGGCTTTGCCATGCTGGATCTTGGAAACCTCCATAGGTGGAGGTTCTGCAGCCTCTCTGAGCAAAGTAGCACCCCAGCAAGGTTACTTGGCTCTTGGGATGGAGGTTCAGCTGGCAAATGCTTAGCATTTCATGAGCACCCAGTTCTACCCAAGAGGAGGAATTAATCTCATGAATGGCAAGACCTGTGCTGTAAGTAAGTCAACATGCTTTCCATAAGTAGGTGTGCTAAAGGAAGGGTAAAGGGGAAGTTCCATGGTGGCTTCCTTTAATCACTTTAAAACTCAGCAGAGGAATTTGAAAATCAGTTACGCAGACACGACTGCAAGCCAGCACTGCTCTTCTGGAAACAGCAGAATTTCATTTCCTTGTTCTGATCATGCCGTGAGGAATTTGAAGCAGCAACCTGAACGAACTGGAGCTTAGGCAATGTTTTATCAGCAAAACAGTTATGGATTTATGGTTAACAGTGTATTGACTGTTTATTTTAGTGCAGTTGGCAGTTTTATCCTTTAATCTGCTTGTAAACCCTTTACACTGGCTTGTAAGATAGGCTTTTGCAGAATATGTAAGCTGACTGCAGAGGGATTGTCTGTAATGTTATACCAAAGTGACCATCTCCTGTGATTGTCATCCTCTGTGATGATCACAGTGCACATCATCCTGTATGATGCTACTTCATATTAAGACTATGGAAACAGTTTGGTAAATGATGTAGTCACTAATTTAAATAGGAAGGGCAAGAACAGGATTAAGAGTAGGTCAGGCTGGACTGAGCTAGATGTAGTAGTTAGTCTGAAATAATATTTAGAAGTTGGAATGAACCCAACAATCTGTACGGGGGCAAGGAAATGTACTCAACAGTACTGCTTTCAGAAGCAATTCCTGATTTCTGGTAGAGATAAGACTATACAGAAATAAGTGATAGAGATCCTTCAGGATGTGTTGTTGACATTGCTGTGCATAGGAACTCATCAAGATTCTTTTAAAATTATTTTCATAGGAAATGTCTTGTGTGCCTCTTGCAAGCACGCTTGACCATGACTTTTAGTTGCCAGAACTAGCAACTGTTTTATGTTGCCACTCTTAGATGATGGAATATGCCTGCAAATGTACACCACTTGTTACAACCCTACAGAAAGGCTTTGTATCTAGTGAGGAATCTTCCCCCCTGAGACTTGTGCCTGTGGGCAAAGGTTGCTGTGTGTTCCACTTGCCCAGAGGTGGCTGCCCCTCACTGCAGCTTGGTTTGCCTGCACTGAGCAGTTCAAAATGTGTTCTCATTTTAATAGCAGCAAGTTCCTGTCTTTCTAGGGCTGACTGATGATAAAATGACTGTCTAGAAATGAGTAGAGGACAAATGAAGTGCTGCTGTAAAGCTGCACTGTAATAAGCAATATGGAGGAATAAAATATTTCCAGGGCTTTCACTTGTGTTGCATTATGTGAAATGGATGAAAAGCACTTTCTTTGTACTGTCAGGATTTTAATTGTGAGGCAGCTAGGTCACCAAAGCTGTCTTCTAATGGAAGCAGGAAGGGACTATCACTGAATCCTTGTTGCTAGCCTAAACCAGGAGTGAGTGAACAGCAGTTTCATTCACAGCTGAGAAATGGCACAGAATGCAGGCTTTCTGTTCTAGGAGAACTCTTAGGTAGGGGACTTCTTGTTCCCATTATGAATGGACATCATACTCGATTGTATGTACAGTTAGAAATATTTCAGGTCTCAAAACTGCATTGTTATTAGCAGCAGCCATCCCTTGCAAACCATGACGGCAGTGAAAAGTTGACTGATAAGTCTGTTTCCTCCCTCTAATGGCTTAAACATTTTCTGTCTTTAAGAAATGAATCAATATAAATGCTGAAACTCCTTGATCTGTCATGGTTTTTCAGTTAAGGGTGGCTTTGGTTACAACATTTAAGGTCTATTATGTAGCTAAGAATGCTAACCCTCCCATAAGGTAGGTAGGTAATATTCTCCATTTACAGCTAGTTAAACCACAGCAAGGAGAAAGTAGCTTGTCAAAAGCAGCACAGCATCATTGCCAGAGAGGAGGCTGGGACTCAGAAGCTCCTAGTGCCCACTGGAGCATACTCTGAGTGACTGGGCTGCTGTGTCCTGGCGTAATAATAATGCTGATGGGATTTGTGTTGCCACACAAGTGAACAAGAATGCACTTTTCCATACTTTTTGACTGTTTCCTGATGCCAGTCATATGCTGTTCATTTAACCAGCACAATTTGCTAATATTTATTAGCACATGGTGCACCTTCCCAGGGGTTCTGAGTTCTGTCACTGCCACACTGAGAATGTCTTAAATTACTAACAGAAGGGTGGGAGTCAACCTCAATAAATCCCTTCTTGAGCCCCCTTCACTGGGTACAGATCTCTGTACCATGTACCAAAGACTGGTCGATTGCTTGGTACAGTAAATCAAACCTGTGATGGAATGGGTAATGAAATTCTTCAAAGGGTTGAAATAGTAATTTGCTTTACCTGGTAGGGCTCCTCTTAAATATGTTTGTTAATCCCTTATCAAATTGTTTCCATTAGTTGTTGAATGGTTTTTTTTCTACGTACTATTTAAAAGTTACTTTCCTTTCTGCAAGCAAGGCAGGGTAGTTGGTGTCCCAAGAGTAGTGTGGAGGATTACACTTCTGTGTAATGGTGGACCAAATGGCAAAGCTGTTTATCTCCCACCTGGTCAGGACTGCACACTCTTTCACAGGCACAAGAACAGGGTAAATCTTGGAGGGACGTAAGTGAAATTGTTATATCTCTCTCCCCTCTGATTACATAGTCACAGCTTAATCATCTCAGCTGGGTGATGCCCATTGGACACTGTATTCAGTGGATTGTGCAGTGAAATTCCACTCTCATCACCAGTACTAAATCACACTTTGCTAAGCTGAGCCATTTCTGGAGTGGGAGATGGAAGAGTTTAGTGCATGCCATGGTTTCATAAAAGCATCCCTTAAACTGAGAGGAAGCCTTCAGGCTGGAAGAATGTCACTTTTCAGTGAAAAATTTAACAGTTGGTCATGATCCTTGCAAAAGCACCCTAGTGTTTTTTTCAGCCTGGTACATGATTTTTTTTTTGCATCTCCTCTGAAAGATGTCACAGCCCTTGATATTGCACTGTATGATACCTGACTCTGAGGTCATACTGCCATCTATTGAATCCCAACATCATCTCCTACAAAACTCTGCTCTCTATTTGAATGCTGACCAATTCCAGTCCTGCTTTTGCTATGAGACCTGACAAGACTGGCGTGCCTATGGCAAAGTCTCCTTACAAGCAGTCATCCCAAGTGTCAGAAAGCAGCAGCTGAGCAAGAGCTGGTAACCTGCTGCACTGATTCTTTTTATCCTGAAAGGAGCTATTACAGATGCATCTTCCCAGAGTTGTGTTGTCAGATGTGCTTTTCCAGGGCTTGTTAATGGGAGTAGAATGCAGCTGTCTGCCATCAAAGAGAATTTCAGGCACTCGAGGATGACAGAAAGAGACACAAGAATAACTTTCAGAAAACATTACATTGGAACATGATTAAGAAGAAAAACCTTCCATTCAGATCATTGATGCATCTCAATGGTTTCTTTTTGCTTTCATTTATATGCAGGAATCCTATCTAATGTAATAAGATCTATACCCTGCACAGTAAGTAGTTGCAGACATTTTTTAAAGCACTGGCACTATGTGATTTTCAAATGCCTCCTCCCTAGGCATCACTTCACCTTAATAGTTTGTTAATGTGGAAATCCCCATAAGCACAACACTTGTCATTTATTTTGTGTTTCAAAAATGTGTTTTGTGATTAAGAGTCTGCTCCAAGGCCCATGGAGATGCTCTGTTGAACACACTGGGCTTTAAATGCTGTAGTGACATGAAGATCACTAAGCTAGTGCCTGGTAAGCTTTTGGGCATTCCCTCTCCGTGCACTGAGCAAGCCAAAGGTACCTGGCTAAACTTCATCTTTAGACATGTCTTTGGTATCTTTTGCATGTCTAAAGGACCTTATCTCTCTTGGGCTCCTCCATTACAAGGCTTTCCTTCATTAGTAGTTTTCTTTGGAGTATCTCAATCCTTTTCAATGCTATCATCTCTTTGGTCCAGGATCCTAAATACGCTGTGTAGGATAGAGCTAAACACTGATACCATTTAAGTCACGGATCCCCAAAATATTTAAGGTACTCATTTTCTTTTAATGAAGATGTGCAGCTATGCCACCTAATAGGAAATCCCAACTCCAGTTCTCCCTGTTCACTTTCCCAGGAACCAGTGTAAGTAACTGAGCACTTCATTCTTAGGGCTGGTGTATTTCATCACTTCTGGAATAAAGCAGCAAAGCTGCTTGTACTTGCACGTCCTGCCCTACGGATTTAGGGAGGATAATGCTTTCCTATTCAGGCACTGCAAATGAGATAACCCATCACCATCAGCAGGCAATGGAAAAAGGAAGGAACAAAGGTTAACATAAATCTTGTGCTAGCTTTGTATTCCCCAGGCATCAGCAATCCACTGTCCCCTGCTTGCTTTCTACAGCATGAAGAGCAGAGGGCCCTCATCTTATTCTGCATGTAGTAGTTGCTAACCCTGCAGCTGCGTGAGCAACGAACACTTAATGGTTTGAAATGCTCCCCAGCCATTGTAGTGTGCAGCATAAAAGATGGAAATGTCCTCGTGTCTGTTAAGGAGATTAATTGAATAGGCGCAGAAATGAGAACAAAAGGGTTTGAAGTGGATGGAGCAGGTGATACATGCTGATATTCTTTGAGGCAAAAGGTATTGGGTGAACATATTGCCCCAAAGGGTGTGTTTTCATACAACTACTCATGCATGGCCAGGAATGCTCCGGTGTTCCTTTTGTAGTTCTTGTCACCTGCTTTTCTCACTGTGCTCAGGCAAACATGACCTTCATCTGGCCTCATCCTGCACAGTGGTCCTGTATGGAAGTACCTGTGCAATAGCCTCTGTATTAACTGGGTCTGGGACTGACAGAAAATGGTATCAAAGCTGAAATGTGCTGTTCTTCCTTGCAAAAACTGTTCTCTGTTCACTGCTCATTCTTGGGGCTTTCCATTTGGACACCAACAAACTTGTCCCTAAGTGCCAAGCACACAGAGAATGGTGATGGACCAAGAGCTCATTGTGTGCTGCAAATGGTAGTGTCCTGTCCATGCCTGGACTCTGAAGCCCAAGGGAGATCAGATTTCCTTCGGCACATTGGGAAAAGCATGGGAGGTGTAATTAGCCTTTGGGGGGGGGGGGAATTCCACACCCTGTGTGTTAAGTATGAGCCAAGAAAAAATAACTAACTAGTTAATGCATGTGATTTATTCTTCCTGGAGCACATATGAATAAGGATCATAATTTGTCTATGCTGGACAAAGAATTTACATAACATTAATAGGGCTTTCTATTATGTGACAAATAACTAAATGCCAATACTTTCATTATTCCAAACCCATTAGATCTGTTAACTTTGCTAAATGATTGATAAAGCACTCAAGTCAGGCTGGCACTTTTTATCCTTTACCATAACCACTGCTTCATGTATAGGGCACAGCATTCTCACCGATTTCTCATCAGGGAAAAGTAATTGGCCAATTAAATCATAGGCTATATCATCTTGTATAGTAGAGTTAAATCAGTGATAGTCTAGCTCTGAACAATTTGAATCTTAATGTTGGATAAATTAAGTGCTCTCCTTTGCAGTTGCTGTCTGATGGAGTCCAAGTTTGAATAAAAGAAAACCTGGATTTGCAGTCAGGTTGGGTGTGAGACTCCTTTACTCTCACAGATGTGCTGCAGGACTGGGCTCTACCTCTACTTTTGTTACTAAAGGCTTGGTTATTAAAATAATACCTTCATTTTCATATTTATGGCTGAATCCTGACATATTAAAAGCAGAAAGAGCTTTTGCCAGTGCAAGGACTGCAGGATTTTTATTTTTGAGCTTTCACTGATTTACCTACCTTCCTCGGTAGTTTTGGCCTCTCAGTGGTGGTAATTGACCTAATATTAGTATTCCAGTAGTATCTAGAGGGTTTGAGCTGTTCCAGAGCCCCATTGTATCAGATGTTGTATAAACCCACATTGGGGAAAAGTTCCAGTCCTGCAGAGACTCCAGGATAAATGGGCAAGATGATGTGCAACAGAGGCAATGGTATATCTCCCTTTTTTTTTGTTGAGGCATTGCTAGTCAAATGGGATAACAGAACAGTAACACTGATTTCAGAAGTGTGGAGAAATAAAGCATTTTGTCAAATAAAAATGTCTGTCCATTGGGAGGGAGTAGAGGTTTCTTGAGACTGAGACAATCCTCCTCCTTTATGTTTTTGCTTAAATAAAATTTAAGCATACCTCTGGTAGGGTGGAAACAAAGTAGAATTCATCTGGTAAATGAGAAAAAGCAGTGTGCTGAGTGGGGAAAGTTGCTAAAAGGAAAAAGTAATTGCAAAAATATTTTTTCCCCCTCTTAGTAATTACAGATGTCCTGCCAACACTGCTGCAAATGTAAGAGTCTATTTTGACCTAGTGCACCACTTCATACTTTGAATATCTCTTTGGCCCTCAAGGTTAGCCTGGATGCTGGGATAAGTAGGAACAAAACAGGGGAAGTGTGTATTTGAGTGCCTTGTGACAGAAACTGTATGTGATTGAGGTTTGGTGATTAAACTTTCAGATCACTTCTGCATTCCTGTGCTGGCAGTGGCTGTTCCCTGATTTAGGACTAAATGTTTTCAGGCAAGTCCCTCCCTCAAGCATGCAACATACTCAGATACTGTCTGTCCAATTCAGTCCACCCAGGCAGTCTAGCAGGGGACTTAGAGAAGCACAGTTAAACCTGTAAGTTCCCCTAAAAAAATCCCTTTCGGTTTAGCAAGAGTGGCTTCTTCAAAAACATGATTTATCTATTCCTAACCCATCCCTTGGGTACAAATTGGACAGACTTTCAGAAGCAGTGATAGGGCCATGAAAAGCTCTCCCTTGGGTTACATTCTCTACTGAATCTGTGGAGCTGCACCTGCCTTCCAGCAGTGAAGGATTTGGGCTGATATGTTTTGGCAGTTGCAGGGGCAGATGGAGAGGGCAGCAAAGGTTGATCCTGCTTCACTAGAAAGATTTCCTAGTCATAAAAGCAAAATGTCAGCTTGACTGTGGTAGGGTTTTTGTGAGCCCAACGTGGAAAACATGAGTTGAGCAATTGTTTTTGGTTCACTGAACTTTTTGTAGATGGCTTGTATACCTGTATGCTGAGGAAGGAGCAGACCTGGCCTTTCACATCACATCAGAAGAGGTGATTGCTTTTTGGAGGAAGAGTGCCCAGACACCATCTAGGAATGAATAGTAATGAGCTGGTAAGAGGTATTCAGAGCAGATGGGACATTTGGAGATTAAATTTTGATTGTTGCACTGGCCTTCAGCCTTGTTGCCTTAACGGGGCAGACTGGGCAGCACAGAGGAGCAGGGACACCTGTCTGTTGGCTTCCCCAGCTCTGGCTCAAGTGCAGTATCACTTGAGATGCTGATATTGGCTGCTAGGCATTGTTCTTGAGAGCACTTCACTACACTTCCAAATAGTTGCAGATGAGAGAGATGCAAGATTCAGCTGGGGCAGGGTGTTGGGAAGCCAAAGCTGAAGGTGAACACCTCCTTTGCTTCAAGAGTGAGCAGTGAGCTGCTTTAGAAAGAGCTGCAGAAGGCTGCTGAGCTGTGTCTCAGCTGTGATGCATGCCAGCCTTGGGTAGAGTCTGAAAACAAGCTGAAAAAACACCTGCATTGAATCCCTCTGGGAGAGCCCACTGAGCTTTGCTAGTACTTCGGAGCAGCTGCTTGTGCCCAATGGCACCTAGGGAGGCACTGGGAGTTGTGTCACTGGCAAGATATAGTGTTATTAATTTAATGCTCTTTAGATTGTTTAATTTGGAAATTCAGATTTAATCAAATGTCAAACTTGCAGTCCAAATTCCTCAATTAAACATGAATTGCTTGGGAGCTCTTCCAGAACTGCTGCTTGTTGCATCAACCCTACTGTTGCTTTTATTGGTTGTAAAAGAAACCACTTTGCAACAAGCCTAATTTGGCCCTTGCTACAGGAGCTGGAATAGCTGCCTTCAGACATTGTGAGACTCTCTTCTGTAAGAACCTGCAATTTTTTTAATAGCATCATCATAGTAGTTTTTGATGGAAGCTGAGACAGTGGAATAAAAACCAACAAAGGAACGGTAATTCACACTATGGTCGTCATTCGGTCTCTGTATAGTGCTTGTTGTCTGCCTAATGACTGTCACCCCTCAATCTTACTGAGGGTATTCATGTTTGTCTGCTTTTCTAAGAAATTAGTTACCTAGGTTGGGCATTTTCAGTCCATGAAAGCATCTACAGAGATCTAAGCTGTAAACCTAAGGGGTTTTTTTTTGCTGGTTAAAGTCATGCTGTGGGACTTGGCTGGGCAAGCACTGAGCTATGTAAAGTGCCTTTGGGAAAAAGGCAAAGACCAGATCTAGGATGCAGATGTGTGTGGATATTTTTAAAAAGCTGATGCTCTGGAGCAACTTTTGCACTTGTTTGTTACTGGAGTGTTAGTATGGTGCATGTGTCCGAGCGCACATTGCTGCAGTCTGGTACCTTGCTAACAATGGGGCTCAATTGCATTGTGTGCTGCTGGTGAAAGGATTGATATCCCTGGTGGATGCTCAAAAATTTTAAATCTTATTAGCCATACTTGTATTCTTTTCTTAGCCTCACTTGCATAGTTTAGTTACTTGTTGGGTAGAATCGATAAATGTTTTGAAGGCTGCAACTTCTTGCCTGGCAAAGATGAGACAGGCCTTGAAATGGTTCGTTAAGCCAGAGCACCCTGATAACAGGGACTCAAGGTGTCAAGATAAGCACCAGTAATAACTTAAATTGATCTCCTTGGAGCCTTCCAGGGCTGAAGGATGAAAGAGCTCATCCCATGACCACATATGGGCGAAGGAAGCCCAGAGTTCAACTAGCAAACAGAATGAGGAAGACTATGAATGACCACTGGAGGGGGAAAAGGCCATAACCCTAATTTTATTACACATGCTTGGACTATGTAAACGAATTCCAGGAACTCAGAGTAAGACTGGAAACTTAATGAATATGTATGTTTTTCCTGTATATTAGATGGTGTGTTTTGGTAATTCATTGGAGCACTTACAGAGGAGAATCCCCAGCACTGCAGTAAAGAATGCCTGCTTAATAACAACTCTGTTATTGGGCATTTGTCTTGGAATCCTTACCCAGCCACACCCAGCCTCCCACCTGTGAGGAGTGCTAGAAAGCAAGGGGGGCTGGAAGGTCCAAATTTTGTTTCACTGGGAAGCTTGTCCCTCTTTGGCATGTGAAGGGTTCACTGCTGTAATACAGGTGCATCTGGGTGTTAGCCTCTGCTCTCTGCTGGCTCTTAACAGCACTGAGCATAGACTGTGAAGCAGCAGCTCTTCTGGATTAGAGTGCAAGACGTGTCTTCCACTGACCCCTGAAGAACTGAAGTATTTGGAGCAAGGGCTTTATGTGAGCCAGTTTTCATTTCCTATGTGTGTGTTACCAGAAGAGTTTTCTGGACAATGTGGTTTCTGTTATTTTGTAAATCCAGAACAAATGAAACAGTTATTTCATACTTAAATGGGTTAAAACCAGAACGTAGTTATTAATGAAGAATATAAAACCAAAATGGTCATTACGTTCAGTTCCTTAAAATAGCAACTGACATCATGTTAAGTCCAGAAGGGCTTACAGAAGCATTCTGCTGCTCCTTCCTTCCCAGAACCACAAACTTTGCAAAACCCCTTGCTCCAAATAGACTTAAATACCACTAGCGCATAGCCTTTCAAAATTGCATTTGTCTGTTCACTTTTTACCTTCTTTATTAGGTAGTATTCAACAGATTATCTTGCTGGAGATGTATGGAAGTGGAACACCTCTGTGTTTGCAGGGCTGCTGTTTTGTCTGTTTCCATAGCCAGTTCTATCTCAGCAAGATGTGAATTTTTTTCAAACTAGACCAGCAGAAGTGTGACTGTCCTTGTGTGACTTCTCTGGGTTTGTCTGGGCTGTTGAACAGTTTTCAGAAGCTATCAGTCAGCTGCTATCTACCTTTTCCTTGCTTGCTTTGATTTTTTTACTTATCTGAATTTTCTTTCAGCCTTATTTCCACCCAAAACATGTCTCAGGCTGGTCACAGGCATTTGTAGTATGTGGAGCAGGGAGGATGGAGAAAGGAGCTGGCACTGTGGTTGGAAGAGGGCATTTGAGGGATGATACCTTGTTCCCAGAAATACTTTATACCCTTGTTCTGGTCTTATAAGAGTCTGCAATTAATAATATTACTTAGGTGCTGACATATAGTGACTAAAATGTGCTTCTCCCAGTGCTGTGGAGAGCTGTGTCCCAACAGAAATGTTAGTGTTAGAAAAACAAAGTAATATACTAAGTCCTGAACAATACTTTTTTTCTTCTCCTGAAGGGTAGTGAAACCTTGGCACTTGCTGAAAAATTAAGCTGTTTTGTTTTTGTATTTCTTGCAAGTCTGCTAAAGGGCAGTGAGGGTCTGCTGTACAGTGAATGTACAGAATAGGTAACTTCATTTTGTTGCTGTTGTAAGCTACTGGGCACTCTTCCAAAACAAGACTGGGGAGTAATGGGCATATTTCATTACAACTGCCCAGATGACTAGGAGATTAAGCCTTTAATTACAAGATGCAGTATCCTGAGCCTGCGTTACAGCTTGTGGCTGAAGCCACAGCCAATCCTAGAAGAACCTGGAGGGTAGCAATTAGATCACCTGCCTGTACCTGGAAAAGTCTTTGTCTTGTCTACTTACCTATTCATTTTATTGAAATGATATATATATATATATATAGGCTTTAAGAGGATTAATATTTCCTGTAAACTGGAAGAATTCCCATCAGTCTGGTGTCCTCACTACATGATGCTGAACCAGATTGGTCAGCCAGTTCTCTGGCATATCGGCAACAGAAACTTTAACAGGTGCTACCCTGTGTGGATAGGACCTTTAAACATCACAGTTAAACCTGATCTTTTTGACTTTTGCCTTCAAATTCGTATGGCTGGTCGCCATTAGCAGTTGTGAATGACTAACATTCTTGCTGATATTGCTTGCTGTCAGGCTAGGAGATGATGTGCAATACTTGCTGGGAAGTGGCAGAGAAATATATTTTTAATACATTTTTTCCCTTGTTGTAAAGTGTGTAAGAAGCTGAATGGAGTGAGCATCACAAGTACCAAGAAGGGTTGTGTTTTGAGAGTATTTTAAGCCAGCCTCTATGAATGAGTGGATTTCTGCTTTACTCAGAACATTTGGAATAATGATCTTTCACTTGAATATATTGGTTTTTAGGGAGCTGCTTCAACTAGCTCTATTGAGAGGGTTCAACTTTTTACATGAAGAAAGCCCTAAAATTATTTCTTTATGCGTAAGAGTTATGCAAATTTGTCTGTAGAGGGTGTTTTATTTGGTAAAATAGGCTGGAATAGTAGCCAGAGCAGAGTAATAGAAATTGTGGGAATAAACTAGTAGACTGTTGCATATTGGCACAGAAAGCTGTATTTTGCCAGTGTTAGATGGTCTGCCAGTGAGATGAGAAGCATTCACTGGCATAGCATTGGGTGTTGTAGGCAGTAACTGACTAGGAAGACCTGTCATTCTGGCTTGGCTCCATCGGCTTGCAAGATGTGAGAAATTTGTGATTCGGCTACCTTAAGACCTGGGTTGTGGTCACTGATACTGGATGATCAATTAGTTCCTGTTTCCATCCAGGAAGTCTCAAAGCAGCTTGCCACTTTGGAGGAGCAATGTTCTGGGGCTGGCCTGGGTTAGAAGCAGCGTAGCCTCAAGCTCTGGGTATAAAGCAACCATTAGCTCCAGCAAACCCCTCTGATAGGGCCATGTTGTTGGGAAATTTCTTGCTCTAGCTTGGGAATCCCAGAACATGTTTGGCAAAACAGGAGTTGTGAAAATTGGAGAAAAGGTCTTTTAAAGGCACCAGAACAATGAGAACAGCTGTATTGGCTCAGAAAACCTGACCTTGTCTCCCATGTTAGGTTATGGACTCATGCTTGAAAAGGAGAGGGAGCTAACTGCACTTTAAATGGAGTTAATTTTAACATAAGTCTGTCCTGTTTGCCAATTACTGTGTTTTTCTGAAATGAGGAGAATTTATCAAATAAACAACACTTGATATTCAGAGTGGCCAAGGAACAGTGAAAGCATCCTTAAAGAGCTCACAAGATATATTCAGCTGCAGGGCTATTCAAGTGTTCTTTTTTACTCCATGTTCTTCCAATCAATGCTGAAAGATTTAAAAAAAAAAATCGGTATCATGTGGTTTTATGTGCCCAGTGTTTAATCATGGCACAAATCAATGCAAGTCAGGAAGAAGCGCACAGAAAGGCAGAGTTACTTTGCTGGTACACTGTTCAGTGCCCTGGTATGTTGTTTTTATCCTTGCTGCATGTGTAGGCATCAATAAGATTCTGTGAGTATAAAAGGAACTATTTTTGTGCAGGCCAGGGATCATGGTTCTGGAAGCATGAGAGTCTGTGTTGGCATTCTTTAAACCTGCCAGCATGAATAAGTTCGAAGGATTTTCCCATGGTTTTAACAGAGCAGGGACACCTGATGTCAGGTTCAGTGAACTTCTCTACCGCATCAGGAAAGTCAAGCTATTGGTCTGATAAACCATATGAAAAACTTGATTTGGAAGGCTAGTTCCCTTAGTCACGTTTAGCTTGTGCAAGCTGTGATCTGGGTGGGGGGAGGTTGGCATCCAGGCCTGCTTGTGCACTTTAGCAGCACCTTGACTTCTGTAAAGCTCTGGTCCTGTGAGTTGTTTGATGCTCTTGAGGAGCAGTATGCATTAAAAGCGGCAACTGAAAATAGACATGGAATTGAATTGTTTTGAACACACATTCAATGTTTTCCTCATGTGTATGCTTCTCCTTGTCATGAGGTGGCCTCTCCCTGAGAGAGGTCTCTAACAAGGAAACAAAAGTGCTTTTTTTTTTTAAAAGACCTTGCTACAATGTGTTTGTCAGAGCAAGAATTAGTGATTGCAGACATGTCAGCTGTGGCTGAACAACTGAGATATTGGTGACCATCAGGAAAGACCTATAAAAATAACCATGAACTTCTGCTGTAATGGGGTTATTGTTAAAAACAATGTTCTGAGAGAGACCAGTTTTAGATGTTGCTACTCAGACATCCTGTAGATAACGAATGTTATGGGGCAGCCTGTTGCATTGGAAAAGTGTACTTTCTTTTACAGCGCAAGCAGGCAATGGCCTAGTGAGTTGATGGTCTTCAGCACCTCAGTTCAGGCACTGGTGGGATTTTTTTCTGCAGCTTACTGATTGGAGAGGGTATTTTCAAAAGTGAAAATATACCTGCTAGCTTCTTGGGTAAGGAGTTTTTCTTTTTGGATGCTTTGCAGTTGTCATTGGGGGAGCCTGGACCAGCAAGCGGTTGGCTATCCAGAGGTCAGGGATGACTGGCACAGGGTGGCTGGCAGATACAGTCCAGGAATTCAGCAGTGGATTTGTGCCACAGCAGGTTATGATCAGGGTGTTAAATAGCTGGTTTATTTGCGTCACCCATGTGGCACTGCTGTGTCATTAACCACTCCTCCTAGCATCCTCTACCAAAATTTTTAAGGGTTTATGTTTAATTGCCTGTCTATCCTGAGGCCTGGTCTTGTCCTTGTGTAAGAGGCTTAGCAAGGACACCGAGATGCAGGCTGGGGCATGGGGCTTTAGCATGAGAAATCCAAAGCCTTTGGTAAAGTAGCTCTTTCTGTTGTTTTTCTTGTGTTCTGCTTTGCATCCTTTGAACATGACAAGAATTTTTTTATTTTCCCCCCTCCCAATAGGAGTGTGGATGGTGAGCTCAGTATCTGTCCCTTGGATCTGGCTGAAAAATAAGGGAGAGGACAGTTGGAGCTGTGGCTCAGCCAGTGGCAGCAGTTGTTGCTTGCTGTGTCGGCTGCTCAGCAGGCTCTGCTGCTCTTTGTTCAGTAGCTTCTGCAATTACCTTTTATTTATGGTTGCAGAGTTACATACAGAGTAAACCTGGGAAAATTCCCATTTTCATGGCATGCCTGGAAGCATCAGTCATTGCACAAACTCAGCCACTGCGGTTTGGTTGGGTTTAGGAGTCTGGGGTTGGTCTAAAACCCTCCAGTTCTCAACACTTTGTCAGCCTTGGTGCTTTTGGATGAAACTAAATCAGAAGCTGTGCCTCATTTATCCCAATGCTAGTTCTTGGTCAATCCATGGGAGACTAAAGCTTGTTCTAGGTAAACTGCCCTGAAATCTCTAGGGTGTGGTTGCTGGGCCCTGTTTGTCATATAAAATTATTCCCATCAGGCCACACCACTTGCTCAAGAGACAGCCTGGGACTGTGAAGCTGTGTAGAGCAACTCACTCCTGGAGTTCAGCTCAAGCCTTTGTGTACCTCCTCCTGTGTGGAGAACTCTATTCAGAACTTTCCTTAAGGAAGATGATGATGGTTTCAGCTGCCTCTGCACTCATGCCTGGGGAGAGTGAGATCACCTTAGACAGCAGCTGCTGGCCAGAGGAATGACTACATCCCATAGTAACTGTTGTCCTGTGGAGATGGGTGATCCACAGGAGCTCTGTCTTTCATTGTCCTTCCTCAGTGTTGTGAAGAAATGCCATCAGTGAGACCTGGGATCTGTTAGGGGGTGGAAGACCAATTATCTGCTTCATTTCCCATGCTGTTAATGGTAAAGTGCCAAAGACAGTGCAGGACACAGATCCTTTGAGTTAGCGATGTTTGTTTATTGGTACTGTCTAATTGAAATAGAAGAAACTTGTGTGTAGTTACACAGATCATAGATGATGAATAACAAATGCAGTGCGGGACGCTGTGCAAGTTCTGTAAATGCTTCCCAGCAGCTGAACAAATGGATGGAGTTGCAGCCCATTGCTATCGTGTGGGCTGGATAGTGAGCAGTGCATTTTTGTCTTGCCAGGGTGACCAGGTGGGCTGCTTTTCTTTCATGCTGCACCAGAAAAGTCTCTGGTAGCCACACAGTGCAGTGTTTTCAATATTATGTTACTGTAACTGAAATTACCACCAAATTTCTAGAAACCTGACAAATTAAATGTTTCAAATAATCATGGTGCCATTTGTCTGACAGCTAACATTTGATTTTTCTGCAGAGCTGTACAGCTTGCAGAATTAGGTGAGAAGAAATACCCTGCATAGCTATTAATTCTTTAATACTCAAAACTACTTAGCAGTGAACATGTAGATCAAAGCTTTGCTTGAGAAGATTGAGCTTTCAAGACAGGAGATATCAGGAGCAGTCTGAAGCAATAGAACGGAATCCTGTCGGATAAAAACCTCACTGATTACATTTCCATTAGTTTTAAAATCTCCTTTGTGTTCAGTTTAGATGTCTTCATGGCTCTTGTATTGTAGGTTAAATGTAACCTGTTAAGCACTTGATCGGTTCTCCCAAATTGACAGGCACTAGTTTTCTATTTTTAATAAATATACTTGAAATTTTGATTGCCGTCATTTAAGCAGAAAGCAAAGATAGCTGTTGATTTCTGATTGTTACCTTAGATCCTGAGGATTATTGCAATCCAGCTCCTTCCTTCATTGAAGCCATACCCAGAAGTAGTATTTCAGACAGGTCAGATGTTCATGACCTCAATTGCCATAACTGATCAAATGAAAAAGGAGGGATAATCTTGCATTCCTTGTTGCGATGTGCATTTAATGGTCTGGTTCATATTTAAAGCCCGAGCCTCTCAGGAGTGGATTTGCTATTGATTTCACTGCAAACAGAAGTAGCATTTTATACCCCCAAATTATGTAAAGCCAAAATCAACCCCCCGGAAGTCAATGACAACTACACCAGAGACTTTGAAAGGGACAAAATCTGGCCTCAGTCTCCTCTAGATATCCATGTAAGCCTTGGATAACTAATTGGAACAGTACTTTAGGTCAATGACAAGAAAAAAAAAATTTAAGGGTCATTTTCCTCTCAGCAGCTTTTTAGCATTTAATGTACCCAGCAATTTGATAGTATCAAATCTTGCAAGATGGCATGCTAGTGGATATTACACTTCCTTATTGTATAGGATCAGTAAAGCAAAATACTGATTCTTTCATTGCAAACCCATCCCATTTCATTAGAATTAAAAGCATTCCTCTGTGTAACTTTTAGTTATTGAAGAGCCTGAATTTCATCTTGTGAAGCTCTAACTGTTGAAGCAAATCAAAGTCTCTACAAATCCTGTGTTAGTAAGAACAGACACAGATTCAGTGTATTATTTCTTGATGTACAATGTGTTTGTTGCTATAATTAGTGCAAGTATTAAAAAATAGCACAGATTAAGGCAGTGAACAGTCCTGCTTACAGAGCTTTGACTTGGACTCGCTGGGGGGGAATGCTGAGCACAGGCTGAGTTAAATACACAAGGCTAAGGAGTAAATCATCAGAACAGAAAAGTAGGTTTTAGATGTTAATGCTACTTATGTTAATAACCCTCCATGTGATACAAGAAAGGTTATAAAGGGGTTCTTTTGCCAGTGCTATTTTTGCCTTTTGGTACTGGAAAAAGCTTCAATTAAGGAAAAGGTCACCTGAAAGTTACATTCTTAGTAGGTTTTTCTTTTTAAATAAAAAAAACAGGTGTTTAGCTTCTTTCTCTTCCCTCCACCCTCCCCTTTTATCTCCTTCCATCATTGCTAGTACCACCCAAACACCTTTGGGTCTGCTTGATTTGTCTTTAATGGGTATAAGCAATATTGGGGCAGGTTTCCAGCCTGTATAAAAATCAGGGTGGTTCCACTACCTTCAGCAGACATCCGCTGATATTGACTGAACAAAGACCTGACATTTTAAGTGTCTCCTCTTCCAAAGAGATCTTGACTTCTTTCTTTTGAAGTCTTAACAGAAATGCATTTAACATTGCTGGATATCAAATGGTGGTTTCAAAACAGTGGGAGTAAATAACAATTAACAGGAAGAATAATATGCCATAACAGAAACATAACTATCTTCTATGGGTAATTACCAGTTGAAAGTCAGGTTTTTACATTTGTGTGAATAAGAGCAAGTCTTTGTAATTGAAGGTTGTCAAAAGAGGAGAGTTGGGTTTTTTAACAGCTAGTTTTTAATTTAAAAGGTGATTTAACTGGTTCATGGGTTCTGCAGAGGTGGTGAGTCCTCCTCTGGAGAGATTCAAAACCTGTCTGGACAATGTAATCCTGGGGAACTTGCTCTGCGTGACCTGGCTGAAGCAGGGGGATTGGATGAGATGATCTGCAGAGGTCCCTTCCAACCCCTACCATTCTGGGATTCTATGTGAAGGGAGCTTCTGCATTAGTACACCTGTTTTGGGAGCTGCTACATCCATGCTGTTGTAAAGATGAAGAAACATGGGAACATGTGAGCTCCTCTCTGCAGTGTCCCCACTCTTGGAGTGGAGTTTGCAGTTTGGGCAGAGAGTGGTCCATGTGCTGTCTGGAGGATGAGGACATTGGTTCTTTCTGGCCACTGTGGAGCACTTGAGTGGGAGGGGAAGGCCCTTTGGACTTAAGCAGGACTTGTTACCTCCTGTTAGGGACAGGAGAAAAAGCCTTTTTCTCCTCTTCTATCTTCCGCTCTATCTCCTGCAAAACAGTTGTGAAAAATCCTCCCTTATAAAAACTCTTTATCTAAACATGTGTATGCACATGTACCTAAATATGCATGTGAATCTGTGAGCATTTCTTGGACTGTCGTGGGGCCGGGCAGGTGGTCAGCAGGTAGAGAGCACTAGCACATGACAAATGACCCGTTTATCTTTTGCTGGTTAGTGCGAACAATGCCAGCCCTGCCAGTTATTTCTGGATGTGTTGCAGCAGAGCCATGTGCAGCAGACAAGCTTTGTTGCTAAGGAATAGCAGCAACCATAAAAAAGCTGATTTCTAAGCTTTTCAAAAACAATGTCTGGAGGGATTTCTCTCTGGACTTACAGAACATTAATCTGTCCATCTATCAGAATAGCAGTGTATTCATGTTCGGGTATCACAGCTTGGCTGGGGGAACATATGTAAACACAGATAAATGCCTCTTCTCTGAGCATTAGGAGTCTTTTCATTTCAGGAAAGCAATTTGGCCGATTCAAATAATTCTTTACATCTTGGAATTCAGCATTTAGGAGTGGCTGTGGCTTGGCAACCTGAAGTACAGGGAGTTTGTTTTGCCAGACAGTTCTACTCAAAGCAGTAGAGATATTGTCTTTTCTGTTGTGTGGTAATCAGATCAGCACCTGGCCCCCAAGGGAAGAAACCCAGGTAATATAGCAGCAGCATGGAGTTTTCCATGACGTCTGCATCTGGCCATAGGAGCAGAGTGGTAGAGCATTCTTTTAAAACTTAGCAGAGTTAATTGCAGTGGCTGCAGTTCAGGGAGGACACGAGTTTGCTGTTGTTGCTGGTGAATGGCTATGTCCCTTTAGTTCCAAAAAGGGACAGGCTTTGGTGCCCAAAGCCCCCTTGCTGTAGCTGGTCTGTGATGGCCATTCTACAGGAATCTGTTAGAAGAAAACAGTAAGGGAGGAAAGTAAATCTGTGTGCATATGCAGTCAGTTGCAAACACCATCTCTAAACCAATAATTGGCTTAAAGCATCTCAAAGAGCTGCGTGCCACTTATGCCTGCAGTAGAAGGGTGATGGGGACTGAACCACCATGAGCGGTATCCTTTTCTGTGTGTGCTCACAGGGAATGGTCAGAAAGCTGGATAACTGTGATATTAATACCTAGGTATATTAATGTGAGTTAGTACTCAATGTTAGCTCCCCATTTGCCTTCAGATCTGTGCTACAAAATTATCTGCTTTCAATAAAATATGAAACCACAGTAACTTTGGTCAAGAAACTGCTTCTTACTTCAAGTGATAAGCTAGGCCAGCATGTTTTTGTACCACTCAAAATTATAAAATATACCAGAATATAGCTCGTGTCACTTTTATTTTTCTTGAGTATTACTGTGAGAGTAAATCCATAAAGATGATTAAAAACTGCCTGCTTTTCAGCCCTTTCCTTTGTAAGGAAACAAATGTGCCAGTCTCAGCAAACAGATATCCACATCATACTAGTCATTGCAGTTGGCTCGAAATGGTGTCTGTCCTGTAGATGCATCTGAGGACTGAAGAGACCGTGTTTTATCTCTGGGACATTCTAGGTCAGACCTGCAAGAGTGTGGAGATACCTGCTTTATGTGCACGTTATACCATATAGGGTTTGAAATGCCCATTTCCTGTGCATGCTCTTTAGGTATAGCGCACTAGTAAATCAGCCATCTATGCCAAGAGCTGCAGGCAGCATTATGTGACTGGTGTACGTGCCCTCTGCTCAGCCAGAGAGGGCTATGGACTAAGGATGTGGTGCAAAGGGAGGGGAACTCGGTTGTATCCCCAGCCCTGACATGAGCCCTGGATCACCATGAAGGAGTGAGCCTGTGAGCACAGTGTTGATCAGAATGCTTTTGGAGTTTGTGTTTTTAGGCAGTTTTTGTGCATATTTTTTCACTGACTCCTGTAAGTGTGTAAGTCAAACTGTCAGTCATTGGATCTGCTAGAGATGCAGCAGTGAATTTTTAAGATTCAAAAACTGCACAAGTGCTATTTCTGAATCCAGGTTTTCTACCCTTTCTCTGCGTAACAACTCTAAGAACTAAAAAGTAAATTTACAGACAAAATAAGGTGTTTAGACCAGTACTTTATTGAGGAACAAATTTAGCTGTGAGTGGTTTATCAGCCACTGTCATGTGCAAGACAGGAGGCTTTGGGTGTGAATTTTTTTCCTGGAGGGGTTGCAGATTTACTAAGGACATCTACCAGTCAGTTCTGGTAAGTAGTATCTCACCATAGGACTGGATTTTTTTGGGAGAGCAGTGGGTGACTTTGACTGCTATCTTGTTGTGTAGGATCCTGTAATCCCAAACTCCCACAAACTGCTGCCTCTGCTTATTATCAGAGCTGGTAGTGGCAGTTGAAGTAAGGTCTACTGAGGCATTACAATGGGATGGATCTTTCCTCATAGTCCTAAAACCAGTCCCATAACACTAAACCTGAAGCAAGAGACTGACCTGTATGGGGAATCTTGCCATACACAAGGCTGTAGCAAGCTGTACATGGCATGTGTGTCTCCTGGTTCCTGTGCTGTGACTTGCTGGGTGTGTAGCATGATGGGGTAGGGAGCAGTGTTGGGAAAAATCTTGTCTTTCAGGAAGATGGCATCCTGCCTCCTTATACAGAACTGCTGAATCTTTTACATTAATTTCCATGGCAACAAAAATAATCTCATAAATATGGGATTATAGCTTCAGTATCAAAGAAAGGGAGAACCTGGGCTGTGAAAAAGGTTTTTATTTAAATCTCTTAGCACCAAAAGGAGTAACAAAACCACTTGATCTAAGTTTCCTTCTTGATTATCTCCAAACCTAAGCCTTAAGTATTAAGCAAATAAAAACAAAACTGTCAAGATCTTCTCCTGTATTACCTTGTCAGGGTGGTTTGTTGCTTCTCAGGGCTCAGCAGATGGAGTACTTGCAGTTGGAGCACTAAAGTGTGTTTAAGAGACCCCTTCTGTCCCTTAGCAGTGCTCTGGCATCAGCTGGCAGGAGGGTCAGGGCCCAGAAGAGAAAGTGATGCTGTGTCCATGTTGAGAGTCACTCCCCCCAGGCTGCTTCTAACAGGGACTCCAGTGGAAACAGTTCTTAGCAGGCTGATTTTTGGAGAGCAGCAAAAATGTACATGGGCTTGCTGAAGAACTCTGCTTCAGGCATCTCAGTGTCCTCTACTTCATTTCATCACATGTCATTTTGAAGCTTTTTGTCTTCTGCATACCTATTTACATAAAGTTAGAGAAAATGTAGGCTCATAGAAGAGGCTCACCAGCTGCCATTTTTCCTGAAAGAAAAGCTGCAATTTAACATTAACCTAGCAATTAAGCAAGAATTTGCGCTAACGTGCTGCTTTCTTGCATAAAAATCCCTTTCAGCAACTCTGAAAATTATCTGCAAGAAAGGTAATAGAATAATTCCCAGCATCTTTGATTTGGAAAAGCCATTTTCTGGCATGATTGATACTTCCTTTGTGTTAGCATGGGAGGCCACAGAAAGAGGAGTAATCTCTCTGATGGGTGTACTCCATGCTGATGCCTGGGGTCTGTGATACATTTGTCAGGCTTTAATTAAAGTGCTGGAGTTGAATTTCCACAGTAATTAACTCTTATTTGCAGTTATACCATGTGTCTCATTTTTGACACTGAGACTCTCCTGTTAGAGATAGGAGCAGCAATTGGCAGGAAAAAAAAGTGGAAATGAGGAATAATTTAAGAGATGGCACCGTATTGGCCATGAATTTGGAAAAGGAGACCGACCCGCATTGTATTTCAAAGCTCATTTGTTGTTAGCTACCTGATGTTTGCTCTCCTGCATGAACATGTCCCATCACCTTGGTTACCCTTCCTTGTGTGATGTCCAGTAGTAAACAAGCAACTTTTGTTCAGCTGTCAGCATGGGCCCTGTATCCAAGTTTACAACAGGCTTTTTTAAAATGTCTTGCAGAAATGTTTCATTACCTCTTAGAAAATGTTGATTTTTAAGCAAGAACAATCTGTGTGCTGGGGAGGGCTGTTCAACCATTATCTCTGGTCTGAGACTTTGAGTTCAGTTACAGGTAGGATTTTTAAGAGTAAACACTGTAAGTCTCTTCTGTTGTCAGCAGTGGGTTTGGATTGCAGGGACCTGTCTTGGCAAGTATACAAACTGCTTTTATTGAGTTAGGTACTTGAGTCTGCTCTTTGGATTCAGGTGCCTTTCTCTCCCACTTACAGTTCATATAGTCTTCTACTTACACTTCACACACACACTGAAGTGCTATTACATAGGAGCACAAAACAGCATTTCCATGAACAGAGAAACAGACCTGGAGTCCACTCCCGTTCTGTCTCAACTGCTGTATCAATCACCCTTTGACAGACCCGCTTGGATCCATTTTGAAAATTAAGGTGCTTTTATTGCACTACTGTAGTCTTAAATCTCTGCTGTGTGACTGCCTTGATTTCCAGTCTGAAGGCTCTCTCAGCTGGCTCCCACTGTGTCCTCACCTCTGCCAAGGAGCACAGTCCTGCGCTCCCAGGCGAGGTAGGTGAAAGCCTCGTTGCAGTTGAGTTTAAGACTGAGCAGAAATTAACTTCTTAGGTACCCAAATGTTGTCTTGCCTTACTCTCAGAATTATTTTAGTGCCTTCAGAGAGGAGCTGGTTTCTTGCTAGCTGCTTTTATCAGACTTGTCACTATAAACTAACATCTGAGTTCACTTTCTGTGATTTACAGCAGCACCTTGTTTCCCCAAACTCTTGAAACGTATCCTTGTTTCTAAACTACAGATGTGGTGCTATAGCTTTGGAACAGGTGATGGGATGGTCCCTCTGAATGCAGGACTGCCAATAAAGGAACAGCTAAGTATAGTATCACTTCAGAAAGAAAGCACTATAGATAATTAAGTAGAACAGCACAGTAAATCAGTGTGGCACTTGAGGGCATGACAAAGACCATGAAAAAGAAAGGCCATAAATTGTATGGTAAAAAATGCTAAATTATCACTGCTTGTGATTTCAAGCAGTGCCTCCAGTTTTAATATTTTTTGTGGACTGAAAAGCAAGTGGTTTGGAGGCACCTGCCAGTTATTACAACTGCTGTAGCCATTCTTAACACTTGTAGCCAAGCTATTGTCAGCACAGAAGACCTTTGGTTAGCTCAGCTACTTTGCATCCAGGAGCCTGTGCTTAGTATCTTTGATAAAATGTGTGTACCTTTTTAACAGGGCATCAATTAGTTTAACATTGTCCAGAGATCTCAGGCCATTGATGGTTATACATAGGTGCCTCAGTCAAAAAATAGAGCAAGGAAAGAACTACCTGAGTCTTAAAACTGTCAGTTTTTCACCTAAATTATAAGCCAACATGTTACAGAATCGGTGTCTTGGTTTATCCTGCTACGGCTGTTCTGCTTCAAATAGCTCAATGTTCAGTGCCAAAGAAACTGAGCCTGTCGCTTTGTGGGTAGGGTGCTCACATTGCACCTGGGGGACTCGAGTTCATGCCTGTACTGGCTTTGGGTCTTAATTATACAAAATGGAAAAATAGCTCCAGCAGGGCACTGAGGGAAGTCTCTTGTGTTACTCAGAGTGATGGTTAAAGTGCTTGGCTAAGTTGTGGATAACTACCTTAACCATCAAACTATAGGATGGAGCCTTATTTTTCTGAGGAAACAGATGAAAGTTCACTTTCTCATACCTATTGTATGTTGTACCAGCAGAAAGTGTCAACATCACATGTCAATCTCCAGTTTAATATTGTTCAGAGATCCCAGGTCATTGATGGTTATACATAGGTGTCACAGTCAAAAATAGAGCAAGGCAATAACTACTTGAGTCTTAAAGCTCTGTGTGTCAGTTTTTCACCTAAATGGTAAGTTAACAGGTTACAGAATCAGTCTGTCTCAAACATTCTCATTTGTACATTTGACTGATCAGAGGATGGGGCAATGCTGCATCAGCTCTGTCTCTGCAGATATTCTAGGCCTGTGTGCCAAGTCAGGGAAAAAAGAAGCCAAAAAACTTTAACTCCTCATTAGGCAATGGTTCTCCAAAGTGCATGAGTAGGTGAAACTGGAGTAAGACATTACATGAGCTCTTTGAATTTGCAGTTTGAGGCTAGTGCTGTTCCAGAGGCAAAATATGAAGAGCCTGTACATATGGTAAGTTCACATGTACACACTGTCCTCCTTCTGATATACCCAATGCCATTTGCATGGCCAGTCCCCTTTAGGAGCAGTCAGTTACCACTAGAAGTGTCACAAACCCTAGGTAAGATCAATCTGAACATATGGGTCTTGTCTGCATCTGTAGCACAATGGGTCTGAGTGGTGATGTCAGGAATTGGAGGCTTGCAGGATGCAAGAACACTCCTGTGTCCTAGGTTGGTGATACAGCCTGCTATGTCCCAAATTCACAATGAGAAGGATTATTCAGAGCTGCAGTGGTTTCACAGATAACACAAAGGTAGGGTACTTCTGGTGGAATGCAGAGAACTTGTTCATATGGATAAGCTGTCAGAGAGCAACAGCACAAAATTTTTACTAAGTGAATAATCAAGCATCTGCTTTGCCCTCAAAATGCTTAATAATGACTTATCAACTACAGAACATAAGATTCAGTGGGCCACTGCTTTTTGTGACTGTGCCTGCTTTATAGATCCAGCGAGTTGTGCTCGCTGACAAATCCCAGTGTTCTTTGTTGTGAGATGTTGTGTTTTCTCAATAAAGTTAGATTTCTATTAAGTCAGTCTCCCTGCCAACCCTATGTGTTCATTTAGTGTTTTGGTGAATGGCAAGTTTTGTTTGGCAGTGTCGCAGCATGCTCAGTTCTAGTCCTACCTGGTGGGAACAGATGTATCTACTTCAGAAATGCCTTGCAGGGCTTTGAGTCTCGAGATGGCCTATTATCTACCAAATAACAGATGTCTTCACAGATTAGCTTCTCTGAGTAAAAACACAATCATGCCACACAAAAGATGATTAGCTAGTTGAATAACAATAGGCAAACTCCAATGCAGATGTACAGGAAACAAGGACACTTATTTCTCTTTTTCCAAGTTTATTATATATATTCATTTTTACAATGACATCTTAATGTTAAAACTGCCGTTATGCAGCTTTCTGTTTCAGAGCTTCTAACTTATGTTTTTTCAAATTAAAATAATCTATTAATGTTTCCCCAATTACATGCTAATAAAAGACTTAATTCAGTTTGCATACAATTAACACATTTGTTGCCAAAGTATTCCATGTTATTTTAGATAATTTCTTGAACTACTTCCACTACAGGTTTACATTCATATCCTTCAATGTGAATGAAACTGAGGAACACTGCAGTGATAAATTCTGTAAATGATAATACACCTCTGAGTATGCATTCCAGCAAAACCCAGAAGTTTTGCTTGCACAGTTTGCAGGGAAGTACATAAGCGGACAAACTTATCTACAGGACTTCCCCTTTTTGGTGGTCTTACTGCTTCCTTGGAAAGGTGGAGTCAACCTCCCTGGAGGTGTTAAAAAAAAAGTGTAGATGAGGTGCTTCAGGACATGATCTAGTGGTTATGGAGGTGTTGGGTAGAAGGTTGGACTTGAGCTTGGAGGTCTTTTCCAACCTTACCAGTTCTATGATCCTGTGATTCACATTCCTGATGTGATGTGGTGGGCCTGTCTTTCTGAGAGCAGATCAGTATGGACAGGGACTCTGACCAAGTCTGGTAAGTTACCTGATGCCTTGCTCAGTAAAACAGTGTTGTTGCTATTTAAAGGGAAGTTTTCCAACCTAGAAAATTTGTTCCAATTTCAGGATGTAACTTTTCCCATTTCAGTAAAAATAGCTTTGTGTCTGAGGAAAAACACACAAAACAAAAAAACCAACAAGGTGGCAGGGAGGGGAATCATTTCCTGAAGTCACAGTGCTGTCTGTTACTTTGTGGGACTTCATCTCAGAGATCAGGAAACTGAAATTCATCAGAGAGGAGGAAGCAGGACAATAATTTAAGTAGTATTCCTATAGCTGGAGTGGAGGTTAAAAATATTTTTGTAGAAATCTGCCAGATCAGACTGCGCTCTGGTCTGAAAAATCCTTATCCACATGAGGTTGTTTAGTTTTTGAAGCTGAGTTCTCAGATTTGGTCAGTAAGGGAGTGTGCTGCAGACTGGGGATACAGAGGTTGTGACCATGGTCTTAGCTGTTTGACTCACATGCTGAAATGATTAAGAAAGGACAAAGGGCTGGGATATGGTCCCTGTGTAAGGGGAACTGAGAGGGGACAAGGAGGGAGAGTCTAAGACAGAGCAGCAGGGAACTGAGGAGGAATGAGTGGGACTTCTGAGAAGGGATGGAGGCAGTGCACAAGAGTGCACAGATGGATGGGACTTCAGCAGAGGAGACCACACTAGCAGTAAGGCAAGGCCAAGCGTTAGCTCAGTGTTGTGAGGTCTGGGCTGAGGACTTCAAGGCTCTGGTTCTCTGGAGGGCTGTGTCTGTGTCAGTGGGGCTGTGTGGTACAATTTCTGAATTGGGGTCTTTTCCTCATTTCCTTTTTTTAAACTGTGTAAGTTGCACTTAAAAGCCTCTTAAGGGTACAAAGCAAAACTCTCTAAAGGAAGGATTTCATTCAGTTCTGCTCAGATGAATCAATGTCTTACTTTATCTTCGTGGTTTATTATGTCACTGCTTCCTCCCTTAACTATACATCATTTGGATCCAGCCTTGAAGCCACAGTTATTAATTTCCCGGGGAGCACTTCTGTGGCTTTCATAGCAGCATCTGAGTACTTCACAAACATTAATGAATTTATCTTTACAATGTACTGATAAGGTGAAATGACATTATATACTAGGGAAAATGAGGCATTGAAGTATAATGTCATAGAAGGGACATTTAATTTAGATGCCCAACTTGAGATATTTGTGCCTTGTTTTTTCCAGAAATCACATTTTCTTGCTCTTTCTTTGTTCTGGAGTCAGCTTTATCCAGGATTTTTAAATCCACCCATCAAACTTGTGCTGCCAGGGATTCTTCCTCTTTTCTTGCCTGTACTATTTCTTACCTCTGGGGGGAGAAAAACCTTATTGAAACAGTGGCCTTTGCCTGCACTGCTTTACAAATCCTGAGCCAGGTGCTGGGGTCTGTGCTGAAGCAAAGCTCATGCCAGGGTCAGTAGGTTTTGCCTGAGGGAGAACTTCATATTTCTGGGCAGAAAATGAGATTTTTCACTAACCTATTGGAATAAATTGTGCATCTGAGCATAACCGTACTAGACAGCATGATGTGTTTTCAGATGCTGCTGTTTCAGATTTTCCATATTTGTTCAGATGACTTTCCTTCTGCCTTACTTGCACCTCTAGATATGCCAGTATCCACACCTTCTGAAGGAGGGAAGATGCGCTCTTTGGCCAATATCATTTGAGCTGGCCACACAGTGAAAGGGAGGCAAATAAGACATTTGGTGATCAGTGTGCGAAATCCTCTCTAAAGCACCCACCTGTTGTGGAGTGAAATCTCAATGCCGGGTTAGCCCTGAAGGTGCCCCTTTTGCCTTCAATCCCCCTTTCCAAAGCCTGAAGTTTTGGCATCACATTATTATTCAGAGTTGCATAAAAAGTGAATTTACATAGAGTAAAACCAATAAGCCACGCTGCACTGACATTTAATTTGCTTGGAAACTCTTCCTATTGAATCAGGCAGGACTTATGTAGGTTTTCAAATTAAATGCAGTGTTTGAACTACAATAACCTTGTTTGGACCAGAATGAATAATTTGGAAATTACCAAAAGCCTGTTCCCTGCCACCTCCCTCCAAACCTCAGTTTTTATGGGGCTCTATTTCTGTTTGACACAAAGTTTTCATTTTATTTCCACCCACTGTGTCAAAATGGGGTGCAAAATATTCTTCACTAAAAGGGGTTGCTATTTATTACTGGGTCGCTGGTTGGCAATCCCCTGTTCTTTGAGACCACTTCCTCCTTTGACATGGAACCCTGGGGCTGAAAGCTGAAAGTAAATAAATGGTGTCCCTTGAACTAGACAGTCACAATGATCTCTGACAAAATGTTGAATCCGAGTGTACTCTTACTTCCTAGTGTGCATTGATCAGCCCTATTTCAGAGCTCCCTTTATCTCCCTTCTCTTACCATATTGAATGTCTGATTACGAGAGGTAGTAAATGGCTCTGTCAGGAGGAGGTTTAACCAGGGAGATGGAGGTCAAGACATCATCTTACTTAGTACCATGTGATTGTATGCATACATTTATGTATCCATCCAAAGATGTCTCTCTTCTTAGAGCATTATTTATTTCATAGAAGCAGCTACTTCAGGCAGACTTAGTCTTCGAGGCAATAGACTCGAGTGCCCTGAACTAGCTGTGCAAAGGGAACCAGGAGACAGTCCAGCTGGGATTACTGACCAGTACTGACCCTGTCATGGGGCAGGAGAGGGAGGTAAGGCACACTAGGAGCTCAAAACCACCAACCTTTCATGGTTCTTTACTGCACTGATATTTTTAATAGAACACATTATAGACTGTATTGGTTTAGTTAGGAATTTTGAAGAATGTCAGTATGGGTTGTTATTTAATATATTAATGCACTGTTGAGACTGAATGGCTAGGAATTCAAAAGGTGAACACTTTCCTACTGTGCTTTTTTCAACTGCAGTAAAGTGTTTATTTCAATCTTGGGTACTTGTATATGTCTATTATAATCTGTCATCATGAAATTAGATCCTTATACTTACCTATGGTGATTACAATTGGTTCAAAACATTTCATCCCAAACTTACATAGAAATATTCTTAAACATATATTTTGATGGGAAATGTGATATGCTTTTCTTTTTTGCTGAAAAGAAAAAGGAGAAATGTTTTCACTTTTTTCTTTCTTTTATCCTTATGTCACGGGGAAAGGCATGCTAGGACAAACAGGGGAATAAGGAAAGGCAAACAGAAGACATAACCCTATATATATAAACAAACATATGCGTGAAATAATGAGAGTATTGCTGCTTGTTTAATTTGTTTGGTAGCTGAGGTGTTTGTGTTCTCAATTCTGTGATTTTGACACGATAGGATGGGCTACAACCACAACACACTGTGACCAGATTCAAAGCTTTTGTTCCTCACGTGTCTTTGCTTTTCAACAAGGCTGGTTTTGTGGACCGAGGTCAGCATCTGCTGAATCAGAAGGGCGTGATGTTGGTGACTGGTGATCATTTCCTCTGTGCTTTATGGATGTAGACAAGCCAGGGAGGTGGGAGATAAAGCAGGAGGTATGGGCCATGGGCTGGGCTCTTCTGCACTTATCTTGCAGCAGGTTGGTTGAAATCCCCCTAGAGACAGGTCAAAACCAAATAGCCTATCTTGACCTTTGTCTTCCTATATATCCCTTTACCTTTGTCTTTACAGTCTCTTGAGGAAAGTTAGCTAAAGGGACACTCTTTACAGTTAAAGTTCTCAAAGCTGAAAGTTTGAGATTTTTGTCAAAACAGCGACAGGAACTTTCCTTCCTTAGCTTGCATCTGTAGTTTGCTCTGATATTGGTGATGCACAATATTGAGAATCCTTGTGGTGGTTTAAGGGTTATTTGTTTAGCTGGATGACTGTAGTGTTTACTAAAAGGAAGATTATTTTGTACTTAATGTTACATTGAGATTTCCAGTTCTGCTACAGATTTTTTTAGTCATTTGGGGGTGGTGCTGTAGTACAGGGATGCTTGACAGCATGGCACTGCATTGTGTTTGCAAATACCTAACATCATTATGGAACTGTGCAGACTCCTTGTTTGCAGCTGATGCCTTCCATTCCTGAAAATTGGACCAAATCAGTCAATGCAGGTCTATATTAAGAGAGGGGAAAATAGTACCTTCACTTTTGCTTTCTTATTTTAATTCTCTACCTGAAATATTTACACTTAATGTAGCTAATGATGTGAAAAGCCTGTTTTCAGCTGCTTTACAAAGCAGTACACCCTTTTCTGACTCTCCAGTGTTTATTTAGGAACTATTTGCTTGCCTGTTCTTTGCGTTGTCTCTTATTTACAACAGAAACAAATGAAAAGTTTAACACAAATGCAGAGACATTAACCCCATAAACCTGGAGCTCCCTGCAGCTGGAGAGAATATTCATTTGTACAGATGCTGGCATCCTTATTTTCAATGTTATGAGCTGAAATCAGTGGTGGACCTTCAGCCCTGGGAACTCAGTGGAGAGAAAGGGTCCCACATAGGGACAGGTCTCCTTCCAGCAGATGCATTTTAAACAGGTCCCAGGCATCAAGCTTTGGAGGAGCCAATCTACTTACTGTCTGAAGAAGTTTAGGTGAATAAATCAAATGTCAGCATCCACATATGGACACCCTGAAGCAGGTGAGATGCTATGGTGAGGTAATCCACGAGGGGAAACACACCATCACAAGAGTAATGTGGAAACGGAGCTTGTTTCTCTGTCCATTCCCTGCTGTGATTCTCAAGGAAGAATGAGATGTCTTTTCCTAGAAGTTAGAGATAACCAGCTTAGTTTTGTGCCAAAAATATTTGTTTTGTAGCAGGAGAGCTTCCAACAGTTAATTTTCTTGTTGAAGAGTAGACACTTGACACTGCTGAAGGCTTCATGGGCATAGTGCAGCATGGGAAACTTCTGAATATCCTATCAAGTTCATAGTCAAAATTTTTTCCTGTAAGACCCCATTAAGAAAAGTTTGAAAAATTACACAGCTTAGACCACAATAGATTTAATACTAAAATAAGTATTTCAAGAGGACAGTGGAAGGTTCTTTTCACTACATACTACTTCTGTACAACTTTCTTGGCCTGGTCATTTCCCTTCTTAATGTTGCATTGTGAAGGATGATCCTCCTGCAAACTCAGAAGCTGTACTCTTCATAGCATGTTTCAAGCTGTGCAATAAAATTTCATCAAAGTGAAGTTTCAAATGGCTGTTAGTAACCAAAAAACCAAAGAACTGTAATGAAAATACTTATGTAGCTAGACCTTAACATACAGTTACTAGTTTTTCCAGTTGAAGTAAAATTACAAAGCACATATGCAAATGTGAGACTTCCTGGAAGATGCTTGAATGGCTCAGGTGTGTGCTGTCTTGTATATACTTAGAGACCTTTTCATGTTATTCATGTGGCACAAGTTATTTCCTCCATCTGGAAAATGGTGTCCTGCTACTGTCAATAGAAAAAAGTCTTTTTAAGCAACAGAAGACAAATGGGCACCCAGAAGACCTTCTGTGGCAATAGTTTTCCTGTGAAGTAAGAGTAACTCTGTAGTGTGTTAATGTCTAGTGTCAGGTTGCAGAACAATAGGCACTGACCTGTGGGACTGTCTTCCAGCCTTGTGTAATAACTTGCTTGTGGTGACCAGGTGGTTAATCCATTTGGAACTAATTGGCCAAGGTGGAGAAGTATTTTTGTGGTATAACTGCAGCACAGCAGTATCTAGCTAATAAGCAGGGGAGCTTAAGTAATGGTGTGGGAGAAAAATGGAGCAAAGGAGCTTCTATTGCATAAAGGCTGCTGCATCCAAATTGAAGCATGTAAGTGTTAAAAAGCACACAAGAATCTTCTCCTGTCAGCCCCTAATGTGTATTAATGACCAAATCCTAATCATCTCTCCAGCTGTTAAGTCAGTTTGATCCTTATGAAGTTGTTAGCTTCTCAGAGCTGGATGATGAAAAGGAGAGGCTGATCTTACTCTACAGCTGGACAGACTGACACACAGTCATGCCTGTGCATCTGTGGGAACAAGAAGCAATGAGAACAATTTGGTGTTCAGACTTCTCTCCCACTGAGGCTGCCTTCAAAAGGTAGATGGTAGATAATTAGGAACAAAATCAAGAACTGAAGTCCCTTGCACTATTGGAGTTTGAAGGACACTCGGTAGCCCAGTACTTTGCAATTCTTCCCATCTCTATCTCTGGGCCTTCTCAGTTACAATCAGCCAAGGCAGTGTCTCAGCTTTTCCAACCAGGTCATGGGGCTTGAGCTTGCTGGAGGGAAGGCACACATCAAAGCAGGGAATTCTCATGTGAAGTGACCTTATATTTACACACTGGCATTTTTCCACTGTTTTGCCTACCCTTTCAGTGCTTGCCTTTGGCTGTTTCAGTGCTTGTTTGTAAGATCACCCCACAGGCCAAGGCATTAGCCTGAAAAGGCTAGGCAGCACTGCTGATACCTTTGGTTGTCCAAGTTCTTCCCCTGGCTATGGTCTTTGTACACTGATTTTTGACTGAGCCCCAACAGTGTAGGCCCCTTCTCCCTCCCACCAAGGTGCCCTGTTTTGACATGTGAATAAAGGAAGATGATGAAGAATGGATTAGCTGACAGTGTCTTCTAGTCACCATGCTAATGATGGTAACCTTTTAAGTGATCATCTAGCCTAGGAGTGTTCAGGGAGACACTGTCAAAGTTAGCAGGTGGCCTGTGGGAACACTGTCATTTAAACATGTTTGCAGAGATGGGGGGGGGTGGAATTTCAGAGGTTAATGGTGTAGGGGAACCAGGGAAATGGGAGTAATTACTGTCAGATTTTCCTTGTGTATTGACAATGCTTTCTCTGTGTTTTTTGTTGCTTTGTGTCCATCTGTGGATATAGGAAGGTATAGATTTGAAAACCACCACCAAGCTCAGGCCTGGTGTGAACTGCAGGTGCTCTGTCTGAATGCAGTGAGGAAGAGAGGCTTTGGGGTGGTTGAGCTTTTTCTGGATCATATAAGATTCTGTGCTTCTTGATCCATGTTTCAAATCTTGCATGTGCAGAAAAGCCTGGTGGTATCTATAGTTCAGCTCCTGACTATTGCTCATCCACACATGACAGGTCTATGCAGTGGAAGCAAGAGTGCTTCTGATCAGCTAAGCATAGACCCTACTATTTGGAGATAAGAGAGCAGAGGGCATACATTTTTGAGGATAATTGTGGAAGTGGATGGGAATTGCTCTTTCTTAGCTCTGCAAAGAGGAATACATTCCAAAGAGAGTTAGAAGATTGAACTATCAGGGGACATCAGTATAAAACCCACAGCACTTGATGTTGTAAAGAACAAATGGCAACAGTGCTTCGTGTGTTCCAAGCAGACAATGGGGCATGTGCTGAACAGGAATGTAGAATGCTTGCTGGAAATAAGGGGAATCTTACTGCTGCAAGTTAATCATTTTATATCCCAGAAAGCTTCAGGGCATGCTAATAAATTTTGCAAAATAACAGCTAGATCATGTAAGTAGGCCATTGAATTAAGAAACAAATCAAACTTGAAACCACAGAGTTGTGCTTGAGCCATGTGCAGTCCAGAACAGTTCACCTGCACATTTGAATACCCTCTGAGTAACTAAACTGTAAGGCATGGTGGGTGGAGACCCAGGTGGTAGAATCTCTGCTGGGTGTGTAATTCCTGAGGGTCACAGCTTTGAGCTGGAAGTGAGGAGCCTCTGCTGTTGCCATCTTGTAAGGCTTTTGTGGAACATCATGGGACAGCATTATATTAAAAGCATTAAGGCTGCACTTCCTGGACTGGGGATTCAACAGTGATTGGAGATGGAAGAACTTCTGGCTGTGCCTTTCATTTCTTTTTCATTTTCTGCAGAACTGTGAGTAGTAATGCAGTTGAAAACTGTCAGTGATGTAGCTTTTTCTTTCCAGAATAATCTGTAGAGGAGAGAAGGCAGTCAGAAATAACATCATAGTTCGAGTGCTTCATGGCAGTGGCATGTCTCTTCCTTTTTGTCTCCTCTTTCCATTACTTTTTTCAGCTGCTTTATTTCAGTCTCCTGGTTTCTTTGGTAGGCTTGGAAAGAAAAAAAGGGTTCTCCATTGGCTGTTAGCTTTACCTCAATGCTCATCTTCAGTTCTCCATTTCTTTCATTTAAGGCACCACTGGTATTTTTTCCCCATAAGAATGTCTGGGAGCTGTCAGCTTTTTTGGACTTTTTTGTCTTCTATTCATCATTATGTCTTCATTGTCCTTGTTAATTTAGCTGTGCCATTGAGGGGATCACTTGCTGTGAAAGACAATATTGTAGGCTGGCCATAGGGATTTCACAGGTCTATTCATCGTCCTCTGTAAGATTAACTAGATGTAAAATATTTTGCCCTTTTTAGTGCAAAATAAGTCTGTTCCACACAACAAATTCTTAGTAATTTCAAACAGCCTCTGATGTTTGGTGACACCTTTTCTGGAAACAAATTTCCACCAATTTAAATACTGAACATGGGTCTTTCTAAATTGAAACGGATTTGAGTGCAAATTTGCACTAGCTTTATCACTTTGTTCCAAAATGTATCAGCAGGTACACCAATATAAATTACAACACAAAAACCAGGTCAGTCATAATTAGACCTTTATTTCCTGCTTTTCAGAGGAGACAGTGGGTGTTCAGAGTAGCAGGGAATATGCTGTATTAGCCTAGTGGTATCTGCACCTAGTGGTTTACTCTGCTTTTTTGTTTGGTAAACCTTAAGGAGAAAAGGGTGAACAGGAGCATGTTTTCATGATCAAACACAATGGCATGAGTAGTTCTGCTTTTGATTTCAAAATAGTAAATTAATTCACAGATTGCTTTCATCTGGGAGAAGCCACCTTGCAAATACTGATGCTTTAAGTTACTGAGATGTTAAGGTCCAGTTCTAAATGGAAAGGAAAACATGGGAGAATCCAAAACCACAGTGTTTGTGTACATAATTTCCATATCTAATAACAAAACCCAACAAGACTTTTGACATAACACAAGCAAGAAAAGTCATGAACCTTTAGAGGTTTTCCATGTAAGTCAAGCATAGTTTTGTTCTCACAAACTCCTCAGCATTTGAGTCAAAGGCAGTGTTCATGGGTTTGAACTGGTTTAAGTGTTTAAGATTGCATTTTAAGTAACCTCTGAGACTTATATGGAGGCATTAAAATGACTTAAGTGTCCCCAGGAGTTTGGAAGATGAAATGGTGTTGATCTGAAAATGAGTGAACACTACAGGCTATTTAATATTGACAAGAGGTATTTTAGGAGCATGATTTCTGTGTCCTGTCATTCAAAGGTGGCTACGAATCTTGATCAAATGATTTTTTTGATGGAACATAGCTAAGATGCTGGGCTGTCTTCGGGTGCTCAGTGAGACATTACAGCAGTGCTTTGGGACTACATTTGCTTTTCAGTTCAGGTTTATGCATTTATTTTCCTCACAATGTGAATAATTAGTATCAGTGTGATTGGAATTTATGCTTTCATAGTAATTTTTTCAACTGAGGCGAAAAATATCTGTAACAAGTAGTTGAAAAGTCCATCTGAGGACACAAAATATTATTAGTCACTCCCCAAGTGGGGAAAAAAAGATGGGGTGGTTGGATATTTTTGCCACATACCATTTTTCAGGCAGCAGTTACTTTGTAGTAATTTTATTTTTCTTTGGATGTCTTTAACAGAATCATGAATAAACTGGCAGACCAACAGGACCACATGATACCATGAAGAGAAGCTTACAGGTCCTCTATTGCCAACTGTTTAGTAAGTAAATATTTCTTTATTGGTTTTTTTTGTAACAAAGGAACTAATCAAATCCTTACATAAGATAGTAATATTTATGCAGGGCACAATTCAGGGAGGTACTTAACCATGTGTCTTGCTTCAGATACCTGGAGGAACCATATGGAAGTTAAATTATCTTAACTGAGGTATTTGGAGATGTATTTAAAAAAGGAGTTGAAGTATCAGCTGGTTCTGCAGACTCTTGTACAAGAGTAAGAATGTTTTGTTATGCCTTGCAACTCTGAACACCCTCAGAAAAATGAGATGTAGAAACAGATGGTGGTGCTTGGAAGAAATAGTGCAATGTTTTCATAATCATGTTTTGTGTCTAGTTCTCAGGGGATAAGTGATCCATCCCTCCTCTCATGTCTGCTGGTGGTAGACCAGAAATGCTGCACAGAGAAGTGAAAAAACAAAAATTAATCTCTACTTCCCATCAGTGGGTGCTGTCTGGCCCTTCTTGGGAAGCAGGGCTCCAAATGTGTAGTGTTTTTGTCCTCTCTGGAGGACAAGCTGATGCCAACCCCTCCTCCTCCTTTTTCTAGCTTTTATAGTTAAGCTGCTGTCATATGGTATGGAATATCCCTTTGGTCAATTTGGGTCAGCTGTCCCAGTTCTCCCCTACCAAGATCCTGCCCACCCCATCCCACTGAATTGGGGAATGTTGAAAAACCAGCCTTAGTGCTGTGCAAGCCACACTCAGTAGCAGCCACAACATGGGTGTGTTATCAGCACCTTTCCAGCTCTCAAAGCACAGCACTGGGAGGGCTGCTGTGGGGAGAATGAACTCCAGCTCAGACCCAATACAGTGCCCCACAGCCCATCACCCCCAGAGCACTGGTACGGCTGGGAAAGGACTATGGACTCTGCTCATGAGCACAGCAGGCTCAGGAGCCAGATCCCTGCTGCTCTGTTCTTACTTAATCATTGCAGTTCTCAGAGCAGCTGACCAGACACAGGGTGACCCTTTTGCTGAGCACTTGAGAGTACCTGGGGTGATTCCTGT
>JANIJG010011520.1:0-24647 GCA_024611175.1 Megaceryle torquata | reverse complement strand
TTTGGTATAGATATTCTTCCTAATATGCAATCTAAACATCCCCTGACACAACTTAAGCCCATTTCCTCTTGTTCTATCACTTGTTATTGGGGAGAAGAGACCAACACCCACCTCACTACAACCTTCTTTCAGGTAGCTGTAGAAAGTAAAGTGTTCTTCAGTGTTCCTAAAAATAATAGTGTTATTTTAATTCCCTAAAACTATTCTGGACAATTTCCAGAGCAGATATAGGTTAACATTAGATGCAGATGGTAAAATTACAAAAGGTTTTGTTTTGTTTTTAAATGGGGCAACCAGATTCAGTAGATATGTCCAATCTGAGGTTAGAATGAAAGAAGTGGATATTTCCTTCCTAGCTGGTGATCTAGAATAAAATGGACCTTTTGCCATCTACAACAAAGGAAAGATGAGAAGATGCATCTGCTAAAGATAGAAGTATAAAATCATAGGCTTAATTTAGGGTGGAAGAGATCTTAGAAGGTTATGTAGTCCAGCCTCTTTCTTAAAGTAGGACTCATCTCAAAGCTGGATCAGGTTGCTCAGAGTCTCTGTCAGCAGAGGTTTGGAAATCTCCAAATCTATGGTGACAGGTTTTTACAGCCTTGCTTAGAAAGTCTTAACAAGTCCCAAGATTGGAAATTGATTTAGGAATCAGGTTCGACCTTAAGATAAGATGTGCTGAGGAAAAATGCAGGTGAAAGAGTTTATGAAGGGCTCATTGCAGCTTGGAGGCATTTTAATCAGAGATGCTCTTAGTCAGCCTATTTCATCAGAAGTGCTGTGATTTGTGCATATGGGGATGAGAAGGAAAGCAGCAGATTGAATAATATGTTCATCCATGGTGGTTTTTATATCTCATGTTCTTAAATCCACGAACTCCATAGTTGTCCCCTTACTTAGAAGATTGTGAAGAGGGCAGTATTGCCCTGTTTCTCCTGATGCTGTCAGTTTTTTATTAGGTTTATAATAAAATCTCATGTTTCAGGATAATATGTGGAAGTTTTTTTAACTTCTCCATGCACAATTAGTAAAATATAGTGCAGTAGAGGTAGCAGTGATTACAGATAGAAAATCTCTGAGAGGCTGGACACCACCTGATGATAATGAATGTTCTGCAGTCCTGAAGGAAACTCTCTGAGATGCTGGAGTGATGTACGTTGCTACCATGTCATCAAACTGAGTAACAGGAAGTTTTGATTGCAAAAAGACACTTATCTTACAATTTGTGGGCAGACAGAGGAGCAGGCATGGGTAGAAAAGGCATTCCTTTGTGTTGATGTGCAGGGAGAGGTTAAGTGGTAGCATGTGCACTCCAGGGGTCCTGAGTACTGTGGCCTGGACTACATGTCACTGGACCAGCCACCAAGCAGAACTATGCCTACAATGTAAAATTTTGTCTAGTCTGTACTGAAACTCTGTTTTTACTGGAAAGATTATGTTAACAAGTATCTTCTTTTCTTCTTTTTTAGCTGTAAGAAAAACCCCTGATGGTCCCAGAATTTTCCTTAAGTGTAGGTCTGTGAATTGGTAGGAAAAGCTTGCTCTGAATTTATTCAGGATGGAAGGATGAGAAAACACTGAAAAGTGACATGTAAACAGGAGGTCATTTACACTTCTTGTGTATTTGAAGATGCTTGTATTATTTTTTTTATTATGTATATTATTCAGAGCACTGACTTCCTTAGAGTCTGTTATCCATCCCCATGGAGGGCCTACTGGACACTGAAGTTACAGTTACTACTTAGAGGCAAAGAAAATGCTTTGCTTAAGACTGGAAGTGTTTATCTGGAGTTTATTATAATATATTTTGTTATAATATATTTTACAGACCTCAAGGAGCTTGAATCAATTCATATTTTTACAAGATGTTTGTTAATACCTTGTTATCTCTGAATCTCAAATGGGCTTAAGGACCTTTTGTCTTTGAAATGTGTGCTACAGAAGGTTTGTTTGTCACATATTAGCCAATGCAATGAACTGTAGAGCATCCTTATGTGATGTCAAACCTTCTACCTTAACTTCTAAAGACAACTGCTCTAATTTTTTCCCTTTTCTCTGATATAGAGAATAAGTGTTCCCCACAGCAGCAGGAACATTGATGAGGAAGAATATTGTTCTTTAAACTGTCCAAATTTGAACTTTTCTGTGAGGTTTGTTATCTTTATTTCTGATTTTAAGGTCAGGTGAATGTATCCTTTTGTGTAACAAATTTAAAACACCTGTTATCTATCCAAAGAAAGAGAAGTTTCTGTGTCAGCTAACTCTGTTTAACCAACAGGTTTGGTGCAGGACTGAGGTAGAGATAGTGGTTCAATCTAGCACAGTGGTCTGTAACTGTCATGCTCAATCAATGAGGACAACACTGGTATAATTACATAATAGAGTGCAGGGTGTTATCAGTATTCACCACAAGGTAAAATAAAAGGGCCCAGAGAAAAACACGTTGACAGGAAATTAAATTAACTTTTTATCTTTCCTTATCTGTACCATAATGTTGACATCTGGCCCTATCTTTCCCCAAGGTGAGTGCAACCTGCATTTGTTAGATTCATTGCAAGTAAAAATGTGAACTGGAAAGGACTGTAAAATCTAATATGAAGGTTGATCATGATAAACACAAACTTAAATGAAATAGTCTAACTTTGTGTCAAAAATGGTAATTCTTATATATGAACCTTGAGTCTATTGGCATCTAGTGCACATGAAATTAATCTCATTATGAAACACAATCCCATTGGCTAGACTACCATTGTCTAATTAGTTGTTTCTTGCCAGGTGGTTCTAAAATTTTATTTGTTACTGCAACAAAAGAACATTTTTGATGTTGCAAAGTCTGGTGCTCAAAACTTAGCTGGATCAAGGTTACCTTTAAACATTTTATCACTTCTTCATTTTTCCCATGGTTATGTGTCAAGAGGGAATATCTAACTATAGGCTAAAGTCCTGTCCTGTTTTCCGTTCTTTTCTTAGCTCTTTGTCAGGTGAACAGGATGGATGGTGCATGCTTCATGATTCAATAATTCTCTCTCCTTTTTTTTTTCCCCCCCCAGGGTGCATATTTGAATTAAATATCGAATAAAATTCAAATGCTGGTTTGCAGACATATAATGCACATATTTATAGTACTTGTGTGCATCCTAAACATCAGTAAATCTTCTCAAATTCCTGAAAGTTGAGGGGATATTATCATTCCCATTTTATAAAACTAAGGCACAGCGGCCATTGATAGTGGTCTTCAGTAACCGAGACAAACAGTGTTTTTTGGAGTACTTTGCATTATGTAGCACTTAGTGTATATAAATTGCAATTAAATATTACCTTCAGTTGCAGGCTGGAGTGCTTGGTTCTTCTCTAGATCAAACCTCAAAGACACCTTTATAAAATTTGAAGCTTACAAGAAATGATCAACTAGGCAATAAATGGCTTGTATACTTGCAAATACCCTGTAGAAACTCCATGATGGAGCAGGGAGAAATTTTCTAATCTTCAAACCTTCTAATCTTCTAATTTTCTAATTAGGATCTCCTGTTGTAATTTTAAATCTAATTTTCAAGGGCACTGTACAGTTGTGTTTCTATTTCTCCTCCTGACATGATCTGTCTTATTCAAAGAATCATAGAAAAAATTGAGGTAGGAAAAGACCTCTGGAAATCACTTGGCCTAACCTTCTGCCCAGAGCAAGATCAACATCAGACTTGGTCTAGGTTACTTGGAGCATTATTCAGTCGAGTTTGGAAAATCTCCAAGTATGAAGACCCCAAAATATCTCTCGACCACCTGTTCCAGTGCCTAAACCTTATTATAGAGAGGATTTTTTTGTCCTTATTTTAATCTGAAATATCCTTTCTTTCAATTTGTAGCTGTTGCCCAGTTTTCTTGTAGTGCAACACTCTAAGAAGAACCTGGCACATTTTCCCTGTTATTCTAGTGTAGGTGGTAGGACAATCAGATCCTCTTCCAGCTTTCTCTTTTTCAGGCTTGTCTTGGTTAGAGTTAGAACACAACTAATTCTGTTCAGTGATTTTACTTTTCAGCTCAGTCTCTTCTAAGTAGCTGCACTTTCTGAAGTTAATGGAGTATATTCGCAGACAGTGCCTGTTTCTACAAGTGATAATGTTCAGTGTTTAGAGCTGCTACCAAGGGTTGGTGTGCAGACCAAGGTCACAGCTGAATCTTGTGTACTGCATTAGGGGTGCAGAAAGTAAAAGGCCGCACCTGCAGGGAGGAGCAGACAGGGCAGGTGACCCCAAACTGACAACAAGGGATTCCAGCCCATATATGTCATATTAGGTATAAAGCTGAGGGATTGTGAGGGTCAAGCACTCCTTAGTGAGTCAAATCTGAGGAGGACTGTGTCCGTTCTGCCTTTGATCCCAATCCGTGCATTCCTAGATCCATTTCCAGAATCCAGCTCATGAATTGCTTGCCATATGCTTCCGAGTTCAGTCTGGGACTTCTCCAGTGCCTGCTCCACAGCATCAGTGGTGCTGGTGATGTAATTGCCATCAGGGTTGTTGGGTTCAATATTGGTTTTGTATCTATCTGGATATATTTAATTTTATTATTATTTTAATTAAAGTTGTTTTAGTTTTATTCTCCAGTCCATAAGTCTCTATTCCTTATTTCCTTTCTCCTCCCCTTCCAGGAACTTAGAGTGGTTAATAGCATCTGTCATTTGTTTAGTGATCTTTCCATCCGTAGCCTGTGACTCTCAGATAGAAGATTGTTACAGAATCTGCTATCAGAGAAACTGCTGTACTACGTAATGGTAATGACTTATTCCACACTGAAAAACAGTAAAAGGATAATCAAAACCAACCTGCTGCCAACTTTCAGATTTGAAAAAAATTATCTTGAAACCCAAGAATAAAACTTTTACAGATGGTGTGCTTTCTACTGGAGGAGAACTTACACCTACAGCTGCTAGTAAGGAGCACTCCTTGATGGTGCAGTGTATATGCATGCCTCCCAAATGACTAAGGTACCTTAAAAGAACTGTTTGTTTCGTGGAGTTTCTCCCAAATCCATTCATAATTCAAAAATTATAAAGCTCACTCAAGTAAGAAATCATGAAGTTCAGTGTTTAAGATGCCAAAAATGAAGTCACTGCTTGCAATACAACTGGATGTAAACAAGCTTTAGCCTGCTGATTAATTCTCTTTGAAGAAGAATGGTAAATAGGGCCACATTTTTTTTTATAGATGCCAGAGATAGGAGGAATTAATACATCTTCATTTCCTTTGCTATAATAGGTCGAGTAGAAAAATTTAGAAGAAATTCAAAGTTCAGTATCAACATATTTTTTTCCACTGATCCTAATGGGAATGGGTTCCTCATTCTTAATTTTGTCATTACTAATGACTTACTCTCCAGTTAAGACTTCACATGTCACATGATAATTTTACTCCATGCCTTCAGCACAGTAGAGGAGATGTTCATTCCTGTCCTTCAGGGACAACACTAGCTGTGCAGCCACAACATAAGCCTGTGCTCAGTCCTATGATGTATGCTAAGATGATAAATCACTGTATTTGGCAGTGGTTTAAACTAACATCCTTGCACTGAAGCAGGGTCTAAACACTAAGACAGTAAGACAGTGTTCAGAGCAAGCCCAGGGAGCCCTTTTTTGCAACTGCCAGCTGCCTGTGCAAGGGACAGAAGCCTGCTGGAGGTCTGCCAGCCTTGACCTCTTTGCACTGTCACAGTAAGAACTGCAGGCTCAGTTTCACAAACCAAGCTCTAATTTTAACCCCTTTTTGTACAGCTTTATTGCAACTTAACTATAGTTTTTACATATACAATGTATATTAGACAGAAGGCTTGCAAATGTATTTCTACCAGACCATGCTGACTGCTCATACATCCATACCTTTAGAAGATCAAATAACCAACAGTACCTTAAATAAACTTTCTATGTCACGGAGCTGGTGCTATTTAGACATTTCAGTGAATGTGCCCTACTTATTACTATTTTGCTTCAGCAGTCCCAGAGAAATCTTTGTACATTCAGGAAGGAATATTAGATAGCCTTTATAAAGTAGAAAATTGAATATATTTACTGCACAATTAATAAAAGCTTTTTCTGTTTCTTTACTGTGTTATATTGTGTATCAAATTATTCTCATCAACATAAGAACAAATTCTGGAGAAGGCATATATACCATAAGGTGCTTTGGGATAGGACATAAAACATGACATGAATGTGAATAACAGATTTATCATCTGCATATTCTTTTTCATAGATAATTTCATTTTTCCTATTCCCATGAGACTTTGGAGGGGTTGTAGGATGTTCCTTAAATACTGAACATTCTGTCTGTAAATAGCCACAAATAAGAATGAAAATGCAGTTCTGAAGCCACAATAGCTGTCTTTAGTCTCTGAATGGAGCTTGTGCGCACACTAAGAGCTTAAATTTTTGTATGGCTCCTAGACAGGCCTGTGATGAAAGGTAAGATTTAGATTCCTTCAGATCTAAGCATGTGGCATTTTGATGGGCATTTGATTTTTTAAGATTTAGTATGTTTAGATCTTTAAAATACTGACTGATCTGAAAACAAAACAAAACAAAACCAAAAACACTAACAAAAAACAAGATAAGATTTTAAGATTAGGTGTTAAAATTGTGAAAGTATTAGTCATGAATAAATTCATACCTGTGAACCAAATCTAGGTATTTAAATTATTCCACTTGCAAGGGAAATCAAGGATTCATATGAGCTAAACACCAGAAGAACAATCTATTCCACATTTCATAACTTAAACTTTAAAAACCCTAGAGTTCTTCTTACCCCTAACTTTCACAGCCCCCAGTTTTATTTTACTTGTTTACCTAGTGTAGATAGTAATATATTTTTCAAAGGGATTTTGTCCTCTTTGGGTTCATCTACAAAACAAAATGATGGTAAGACTGTAACATGTTAGTTTATCCACACCAACCTTGTAGGGCAAGGACTGATAACATTAGCAGTTATTGCAGCAGCACAGTCATAGTGCATGCTATCAAAAAATAGACTCTCCAGGGACCCTCAATTAAATCAGTAGCAGTGTACTAGACTGTGGTACAACTGCACTTTCCTATACAGATATATCTTTACTTTCTAATCAGCATCACCAAGACTGTTAGGAACACAAATATTTATTGACTGCCAGAAAATTTGTTATACTATCTCATTGAGGTAGCAATTAGCTACCTCTGTATTAATAGGAGTTATCAACGGTTATCAGCAATCATCTTTTTTTGCTATGTTTTATTCTGTTTCTTTGCTGTTACACATTATAGTCCATAGCCATTATATTTTTAATTCACGGAGAGCTTGTCTTTGTATATATTTGTGCTGTAACTTTAGAATATTTTCTGTAAGTCAGACTGATATGCCTTATGTATATACTCTTTTTGGCCCTGAATTCCATTCTGCATGGGTTCATGATGTAAAAATAATTTGTTAATTTCTCTTCCTTCTGTAGAGTTACAACTCTCAAAGCCTGACATGAAAACATTTTAAAAGCACTCAATAATTACTGATCTAAGGTCCAGAGAGGTTGAGTGGCATTCTTGTAGGAATCCTCTATTGCAAAGGAATTGTCATGTAGAAACTCTTCAAATGACAAAAGTAGTAATTTGATTCTTAAAAATACCTCTATGTATAATGCATAGGTTGCAGATATGCAGAATAAATCTTAGAGGAGCTAGCAAGTAATACTTTAGACTACACATCTAAATGAAATAAAATTTCACATTCCATTTCAGAGCTGATTTAAGAGCTGATTGTTTTGTTTAGAACATGCAGAAAAATCAATCTGAATTAACTTTTAAAATGGATTGGCTAAAACACATTAAATTTCTGTGTAACCAACTCTCATTTAGAATGTACTAATTTACTTTGGAAGTAAATGTAGTTAAATCGAATTAGGACCAGTTTAATTTTGAATGAGAAGTGCACATAATGCAGTTAAAGTATCTACAAATTTAAATTCACACCATTAGTTAATTTGAATTAGTTTTCTTGAGTGTTCTAAATCTCACTGAAGTCAATAAACATTTCTTCAGATGTGCATTCTTACATATCCAGATAAAACAGAGCAAGCAAGACAGCCTAAAGGAGCATGTCCTGACAGCCAATGATGCTGTGGATGCAAGTGAAGCTAGAGTTTCCTATCTAATAAAATCTATGGTGAAAGCAGCTGTGTCTTGTGAGTGGTATCATCCAGTACCTGAACACTGAAAAAATTTAAAACTGCCTACTGCCAACATTTCATTATATCTGTGATAGTCAAATATTTGATAGGGAAATAATATTATCAAAATTGACTACAGTGGATGGCTACCACTTGACAGGCACCATCACCTATGACAACTGAGAGGCATTTAATGAACCATGGGTGTTGATTACACACACCAAGTTCTCTGGTCTCCCTGCAAACTGCAAATCTTAATGACCTGGTTTGCTGTATAACTGACGTCCATCCACTGCCGCGTGTGCTTGCGCTATGTATGTCTTGTCGCCTCTTTGAGGAGTTGTAAATGGAAGAGGCTAAAAAAACATTTATTTGAGCTATTGAAAAAACAGAGGGAGATGTGAAGGAAGAGGACAGGGATAATACAATCCCTAATAAGGCCATATATACTCCTACAGTGAAGATTAAAACTTACACCACAATAACCAATGTGCCAGGTGAACTGCAGGATTTCTTTTCAGAATCTCTGTACAAAGGTAACAAAGTGCAATGGCTGCATGACTGACAAATGCCAAGGCATGAATGTGTAGTGAATCACTTGGTAATATCTGCATATGGGTGAATGGCCTGTACTGGGATTTGAGAGAAGCAGGACAACTGGCCATCAGTACTTATCTGATTGGTATTTGCTTCTGTGCAGGAAAAGCAAAAATACTGTGAGCCTATATCTCAGAATTTAAAAACCAGAACAGGATGACCTGCAGTGAATTTAAATGTCTGTGATATTTTAATAATATCTAAATACCATTAAATAAAATTTACCAAGTTTCAAACACTGCTGACAGATTTTTTGGAAAGAAGTTGTAGAAGGTATAAGCAATTCTGATCCACAAAGTTTTGTGCAGAGCTAATGTACTTCATTTCTGCATTATCTTACTTCTAAATGTGGTAATTTAAAAAAGTTGCATTGAAATAGTCAGACTATTTCTCTTTTCCAACAGATATATCAAATTTATAAAGAAGACAAATATTTTAACTGTATAAGCTTCTGTCTTAGTCTTTCATAATATGAAACGTGAATCCTGAGCTTTCACATTTTTAACACAGAGAAGCCACTTTACAACTTCAGCTTAATGTGAAACAGTCCACCTCCTGTTAAATGAAAATTTATAGCAGATTCCCATATAAATATAGAATAACATTCTAAATCTACACTTGGATATTTAAATATGCAATGCTCTCCTTTTAGAAGAGCAATATTATTGTATTTGTTGAAAAAAAAACTCTTCGGTACTCACGGGCCTATGGATGAACTTATTAGTAGATTAAGCTTTCTCATACAGAGAAGTTATTAGTGACATCCAGGAAAAGAAAGAAAATACAGCTGGTAGAAAATAGTGTATGTATAATGGAATTCATGACAGATTACATTTTTGCATTTGCTGTCACAATTCTTGATCTCCACTAAGGTATCATTTTAGTTATGCTTGGATTCTAACAAATTTCAAGCCAGTTATAGATTTCATTTATTAACATGAAGCAGATTCAGAATATGTACTGCAGGCAGCTTAGTGCTGTTTTTTAATATTGCAAATATGTGATACTATTTTATAGCTCTAACCCAGTTAAAAACTCCTAATGAGTCACCAGGAAGTTTGTATATGTGAGAGCATGAGCACTGGGCAGCACTGAGCCTGTGGCATCCTTGTACACATGTGCCTTCCATTGTCTTCCAACAGAGCTGGCCAGAAGAATCAATCCTCCTGAGTTTCAGCCATGGAAATGAAATACAATGTCATAGAGCTTTCCCCTGATTTGACTAAATGTTTTTTACCTAAGCTTCTTCTTGAAAGCAGTTTATTTAAAAAAAAAAAAAAAAAGGGCAAGCTTAACAATCTTTTAATTCTGAAGCTGCATCTCAAGTTAGAAGCAACTCCATGTGTTCCAGTGCAAATCATAATGAAAATTCCAGGTTAAACAACATCATTTTAATAGCAAAATACTTATTATTTTATCCTTCTCAATTGCATTTAAGCCATGGGCTTTCTATTATTATTATTTATAGTTATCATTTTGGCTGCTCTAAGCAGTAGTGTCTTGGCTTAGTTGTCTTCTCTGCTCAGGATGAAAAATGAAGTTTGAAAGAATGTTCATTACCTTCACGGCATGTGTTGACTGCACTGATTCTTCATCTGCCAAACTGCATATACTGGCTTCTGTCTCATCTGGAGACCTCTGGAACAAAAAGTAATTGATCAAATTAATTCTAATATAATCCCACACAGACCCTGCTACCACTGCAGCTTGTTAACCTTATATGCAAGCAGTTTATTTAGACTATCTGGATGACATAATGAAAACTATCTTCAATACATCAAATAAGCATGAAATGAAAGCCCATTTCAACATTTTTTCCAATATATGACTTGATTTTTTGATATTTTTTCCCTAAAAATAAAAATCAAGAACCTCAGTACTTACTGAATTAATTCACATTCAGTTTGCCATACTTCCCAAATTACTGGATTATTTTCTTAGTCTTTAAATAAAAAGCCCACAACAACTTTCAAATCATCATGGTCACCACAGTAGCTTTGTATGTTGTACAAAATACCAGTTGTAGGATTCTAGCAGGAATTTTCTGGACTGTGCACTCCCTTTTTATTCTCATTCCTGCAATTTGTTGACCTTTACTTCTAAATCAACTCACTCACAGATTTCTGTCATTCCTTTTAGACTCCAGTCCACCTATTGTCTTGCTCTAGCACCTATGTTTTTTGGATATGACAAGTATTAAAGCAGTTCTAAAAAACTCCTTTGCAGTTTTTTTCCACTATCCATCTACTTCCTACTTTCATATGGGCTGTGGGGCTAGGGTACTACTGACATGATTAATAAATGATGCCCTGTGCAACGACATAGCACAATGTGTGAAAGACAAAATGTCTCTGATTGTGCTGTCACAACAGAATATATAATTTGGTATAAAAGTAACTATTCATAAACCATCAGAAATATCAAGGGTCCCTAAAACAGCAGAAAGTGATTCTCATAAAAAAATAACAGTTGAGTACATAAGTGTGTACATGACTGGTCATGATTTATAGGTACAGAATGTTCCCCACTGCTTCAGCGTCCCAGCTGTAACTGGACACAACATGGTGAATTAAAGATAGCACAGCAGTCTCAGTTTCAAAATTTCCTTCAATCTATCACATTAGCCCAAACACTTAGCTATGATGATGTTATATATATTAAATTACTTTGCATAATATTGCAAAAAAAGGAAGAGCAAGATGACAAGATTATACATATATTACTAAGATCATAAAAATACAAAGTAGCACCTCCCAGTCAGTTGCCCTCATCACTGGTGCTTAGCTGGATAGTAGCTAAGAGCTGTTGGACCTTATGGTTACTGACTACCTCAGGGAAAATACTTGATATGTATTAAACATGGTTTCTGAATGGGAAGGATGAAGACTATCATGAGAGCACTCCTAAAAGGGCAATCCATTGTCATCATCTCTTGCAATTATTATCCTATTTAATAAGCAGAAGTGTCCTTTTCATGTAAACTAGTATGGTTCCTGTAGCCTTTCATGACAGGTTTATAAATTGTCTTGTCTCTGGCCGAGTAGGCAGTTTTCCCCAAACACTGCAGTTGTAGTAGAAAGAATATAACACTCATTAAAGTTGATTTCTTCTAAAGTTGCTTTATGCTATATACTATATTCTAGTTAGGTCTAATTGTCACCATTTCAGTAAAAGCTTTTTCTAACAGCAGATATTGATATGTGCATTTTTTACAAAATTTTAGAGTCAAAATGAGAAACATAATTCTGAATTTAAGCTATTCTTTTGGGACATAAAAGCCCTAAATTCAAGTCCACACTTTACATAATTTTCTTGCAGTAACTTACTAGATGAGTTCCACAATTTTGATAACAAAGGAGATAATATCATACTGGTTGAAAAGATACATGATTTGTTAAAAAAATTAGAAATTGGCTTTATTTTGAAGATATTCAGGCAAATAGCTGCAAAGAGAACACAGATATCTGGCTATGAGGATATGCATAGTGGTTTAGCCAGTTTCTGAGGGTATCTGGATGCAAAATGTGGTTTATGGTGGTTGTTTTTTAGCTTACATTAAGAAAATGCCAACTGTGGAGAGATACAGTTACATTTCTTGTATCTAAATTATCACATCTGGTTTGTCTATTCCTTTTTTTTTTTTTTTTTTTTTTTTTTTTTTTCCCCCTGGTTATATTAGATTATGTAGGAAAAAAACACCAAAAAACCAAAACTACATTTTCCCACAGACAGTCCTCCAAATACAGACATTCAGAGAAACCCACTGATCCTTTATATGGGATCAAATTCCCAAAGAGAATATCTTAAAACCAAAACATAGTTACTGAAAAACACAGTAGGTTGTCTTCTAAGTCCTCAGTCATCACCAACAATGATCATAGAATCATAGAATCATAGAATGGTAGAGGTTGTAAGGGACCTCTGGAGATCACCGAGTCCAACCCTTCTGCCAGAGAAGGATCACCCAGGGCAGGCCACACAGGAACATATCCAGATAGGTCTTTAGAGAAGGAGAGTCCATGACCTCTCTGGGCAGGCTGTTCCAGGGCTCTGTCACTCTTAAAGTGAAGAAGTTTTTCCCCATGCTGAGGTGGAACTTGCTGTGTTTCACCTTGCTACCATTACCTCTTGTCCCATCACAGGGCACTATGGAAAAGAAAGTATCCCCTTCTACTTGACCCCCCCCTGCAGATATTTGTAAACATTAATAAGATCCCATCTCAGTCTTCTTCGGGATAAACATCCCCAGGCCTCAGTGTTTCCTCATAAAAGAGATGTTCCAGTCCCTCAATCATCCTTGTAGCTCTCCATTGGACTCTCTCTAGTATTTCCCTGTCAGTCTTGAACTGGGGAGACCAGAACTGGACACAACACTCCAGATGTGGTCTCACTAGTGCAGAGTAGAGGGGGAGAAGAACATTCCTGCACCTGCTGGCCACATTCTTCTTATGCACCCCAGGATAACATTGGCCTTTTTGGCCACAAGGGCACATTTCTGTTCCATTGAGAACTTATTGTCCACCAGGACTTCAAGGTCCTCCTCCACAGACCTGCTTTCCATCAGGTCAACCCCTAACCTATACTGGTGCATGGGATTATTCCTCCCCAGGTGCAGGATTCTACACTTGCCCTGGTTTAACTTTATGATATTCCCCTTTGCCCAGCTCTTTGGTCTGTCCAGATCTCTCTGGATGATAGGAGTGCCTTCTGGGGTGTCAGTCACTCCTCCCAGTTTCTTATCATCAGCAAACTTCCTGAGGGTACACTCTGTCCCTTCATCCAGGTCATTCATGAAGATGTTGAATAAGACTGGATCCAGTACTGACCCCAGGGGAACACCAGTAGCTGCAGATTGCCAACTGGACTCTGCACCATTGATTACAACCCTCTGAGATCTATTGTTCAGCCATTTCTCAATCCATATCACCGTGCTGGTTACTGTTGCTAATCTTCTTTTCTTCCATGTGCTGAGATATGATGTCCAGAATGAGATGCTCCACCACTTTTCCAGGGATGGTTGTGAGACTGACTGGTCTGTAATTTCCAGGGTCTTCCTCTTGCCCTTTTTGAAGACTGGAGTGACATTGGCTTTCCTTCAGTCATCAGGCACATCTCCTATCCTCCATGATCTTTCAAAAACGATCTATTACCTAAAGAGAGAAGTGTAATGACCTGTTCTCATAAACAATGCCAGTTAGGACAGTTAGCAAATGGTATCCCTCAAGCCACAGAACTGAGGGACTTGTGGCAAAATTGTATGTAGGAACCACAGCTTCCACCTCAAAGGTCCATATTAGGGTCCCTGCTACAATAGGGGTAGAGCAGGCTGACATGGAAAGCATGGAGTACACTATAACTAACCAGCCTGTAAGAAAAACAAACCCACATATTTTCAGTCTTATAGAGTCTAAAGATCACTCTGGTTTTTAGCTGAGCATATGCACAGGCTGGCAAAGTTCCCTCCATGCAAAGTCTTTCTTGATTTCCTTCCACACAGCCTGTAATTCTCTATCAGTCTTTCATAAACAGTTTGTGGTAGGAACAGGCATTTTCTCTTTATAGCTAGTGATGCTTTACTGCTTTGTGTGTGTATAAATTTCTTTCATTTTTATAATTTGAAAGGAAAACTAATTCCAACAGAAATTATTACTGCAATAAAATAGTAACAGAATATTGTATTTATGGGCACATCAGTTTAAAGTTCTTCATGGATTAATCAAGAAAAATGTTTAGAAGAACTGCAGGAAACAAAGAAATAAGATTATATTTATTTTTTTCTTACAGAAAACAGAAGCAGCATAGACTACTGCTTCTGAAAGTGCCACTGGTTTATGCATCATTGCAGTTAATAACTTATTCTAGGTATTAAATCTGTCACATTCCTTTGACTTAGAATAGAATTGAAGAATTTACAGAGACCCAAATCTGACCTAGCAATTTGAAAGCATAACAGAGATATGAATCCAATTTTTCTCTGTCCAAACACTGACACACATACCTTGTATCAGAGAGCCATCTGAACAAGTCGTATTTAATATCAGACTGAAATGATTATGAAAATGAGAGCATGAGGATTATTAAACACTCATTTGCTGAAGAGACTTCACTCCTGAAAAGAGACCATCAACCAGCTTTAGTTGATAATGTAGAAGTCTCTTCAAAGAACAATAAATTTGGTCTGCTCTTATTTCCCACATTCCACACCCTGATATTTTTAAAAACACCTTTATTTAAAGAAAAAAAACCCAAAACAAACAAAAAAACAGCCTCATCTTTGCAGATATCTTTGTGACAGCAGCAATATTAGCAACCTATTAGTAAGATCCAGAGCATTACTCCCAAGTTTGAGAAGGTTTTTGAGTTTTGTTTGCTTGTGTCTTTGTTTTTTAAATGTAGCAAATAGCATTGTGTAATTAAAAAAAGTTGAAAGTACAATTGTGGAAATCTCCTTTTGCAGTGCTATTTTCAAATGAATTATTGAACGTCTATTTCTCTTGTTGGGTTATCCCAAATTTTGTCAGTTGCAGCAATGTCTTAGATATTATAAAACACTGAGAGACAGTGGCTTCTCTTGCAGATGTTTAAACATCAAACAAAGGATGGAAGACTTTCCTGCATCACAATATCAAGAAGAGGTGAAATTAGCATGAAGTGTCAGCAAGGCAGGGGAATAACCTAGCAAATGCACTTGTGGTCAACAGGGACCTTGTGCTTGAGCAGGCAGGAATACAAGGAACCATAGGAGTGTAATGAAGGAGTACATGTATGGGTTGGGAAGCCCCGTAACAGCTTTTGAAGGTATGAAATCACTTTGCAGCCTTTTTCTCAGGTAAGATTTTCCATTCAAGAAGGTGGAAATGCTCTTGTAACAATAAACATATGGTCAGACCTGCACGTCCTTCCAAAACTGTAGTGGGAGATAGGGCCATGGTAGTAACAGGGAGCATCTCCTCCCACCACATACTTGCTGGGTATGTCACAGGCAGTTATCTTGTCCACCAGGCCATCCATGACATCCACTGGCCATTGTCTCCCTGTGGACCCAGAACCACCTCATGCCCTGCATGGTGCTGTCATGTGGGGAAGGTCTGGATTGGCAGTGCTGTGTGGGGTGGTGGATGGGAGGTGCTCTCCCCATTGTTTGAGCCAGCTGAAATGCCAGTGCCCAGGCATAGGGTGAGCTCCCTGAGAAGGGAAAGCAGTTGCAGTGTTTCAAGCAGTTGACAATCACATTAGTTTCCATTTCTCTGAATCTCAGGTGACCATGTCTAATCTTTTAGGATGTCTGCACATTTTCCCCCAGAAGCCAGATACTTGCAGGCTAGTACAGCATCTTGTGTCAGAGAAGGGATGTTAAAAGCACCAAGGATGGCAGCCTTCTCATTAAAAGTAGCTCTTTGTTAGAGCTTTGTCGCAGCACCAGGGATGAAGTGATTTATCTTCAAATATTCAGATCATACCAGTCATCAGAGACATAGAATGAAAAATTCTTGATAATGCTCAAACTGGAAGAAAAACCTGGAAAGAAACTGCAACTTTCAGACTGCAGTCTCTATTTCACAATCCTCTGCTCAAGTTAATAGCTACATGAGTGTTGTTTAAATCCTTAGAGTGGCATCTTTTAGACTATGTGAAAATAAGAAGATTTGGTGACTAAATATGCACTCTGATCTGTGGAGAGGAAAAAGGACAGCTAAAACAGTAGCCAGGAATAATCACAAAGCAGTGAAGAGTAGAAAAGGGTGCTTTTACTCCCCATGGCTGGGAGCAACACTTTTCAACTACCACGTACAACTGCAAGGGAAGAAGTTGAGTGTGAAGTCTCAAATGTGTATACACAGAATATGAATTACTTGTTTTCCCATACATTAATGTTTACCCGGGTGCAATGCAAACAAGCCAGATAGCATTTTACACTTTCTGAGTTCTGGTCAAAGACAGGTGAAATATATAGAGAGCAATGAGGAATTAGGCCCTTAATGGAGTACACCATTTTTCATCACTGTTAAATTATATCTGACTTTCATTTTTACTGTAAAAACTCATTCTTCCGATACTTCCTTAGACTCCCTAGTGAAATTACTGATGTGGTCAGTAAGGCAAACTGTAACCAAAGTCAGAATTTCCTGGAAGAATTTCCTCCTGAAGAAAACATTTTTAAGGTCAGAAGATGCTGCCAGAATTAGACACACCTAGCGATTAAATCACAGCAATGAGATTTTTCCAGAGGATGTCAGTGGTTTAATATTTGGCACTGCTAGTTCATCATGTCCGTTGCCTGTTTGCTGAAGGAAGTGCTAAGCTTTACTAGGAAATGAGAACCCAGTAAGGTGATCGCTGACTGTGTCAGAGCTTCTTGTCTCTGTACTCCACAGGCAAGAGCATCATATCTCTTGATTTTTGCAAGGTGGTAGCTTTGGATGCTACAGGCTTACTCTCAAATTTGTTTATTTGCCATTAACACGGGAGTTATATGCTTACCCAACTGCCAGGAGTTTAATGGGTGGATCATGGTGGTACTCTCCTTCTGCCCACACTACACTAGCTGTATATCACTGCTGTGCCAAACTGGTCCAATTTACACTCTCATCTCTGTAACACAGCTATTCACTAGCATGTGTGAAGAAAATTGACTGGTGTCAATACTAGGGACAAGAAGTAAGGTTTTGTGGATCCCCATACCAAGGCTGAATTTCCTGGTTTACAAGGACTGGGTTTTTACCTAGTGTAATATACTCTGTGCTCTGAGTGCAGCAAAAATTCTCTGATATAAAACATTTCCTGAGTGTTAAACACTAAAAAGGTGCAAAATCATAATTTACTTTGTCAACTAATTGAGTCTGATTATTTTTTAAACTTTCTGCCATGCAGTTAGAAATCAAGAATATTTGTTTCTTTCGCCTTGAAAATCCCTGTTTTCCCAAAAGGTTGCACAGCCTTGAGTTAAATTTCTAAAATCACTGTTCAGAATATTCCTTTGAAAATATGGGTATCTTTTTCCTTTTTTTTTTTTTTTAATAATGATCCATTTGTCTAATAATGATGGAAAACTGGAATTATCAAATCAGTGCGTTGAGCTATATTTTTTCTTCCATTTAAGAAAGAGTTTAGTTTCTGAGTGTTATCACACAAAGTTCTTTTTATTTTTATTTTGTTTAATAAACAGAAACAGCTTACTATGAGCTAAGGGAAAAGTGCAGCTTTTAATTAACAATTTACTTTTTAAATGAGCAAAAATATGATTCTGTTAGGGGGCAATATCATGTAGTAATATTGAGTAATATACATTACACAATACTGAAAAACACAGATATTGAGAATAGTATAAATCACTATGCAGTGAAATGATTTTAAAATTATTTTTCTGAGGAGGAGAGAGAAAATGTATGAAAGCAGCATAATACCAGCAATTTTAAAGTGATAATTATTTGACTTTAACACATTGTTGTGTGATGTACAGACAAAGAAATATTTTGTGTAGACAGTATGTGGGTTGGTGCAGAAAAATTTAAGGCAACAAGAAGGGAAATGTAGAGTACCTGTAGATTTTTGATACTTGGAAGAATGCTGAGATTTGTATGATGTGGGATTAGACAGGTTTAAAATGGAAGCATAGAATATCCTGACACAGGATATCCATTGTAAGAAGACAATGTTTGTCTGATGCAGCAGCTGCATTAAAGCCATTTCTTTGCAACTTGCATGCTGAAGACTTCTTGGGCAAATTTCTTTGTGCAATAAAGAAGAATGTTGCTAGTCTCTTTTCTTCCTTTCACTGATACGATCCTTATGAAAACCTGTTACACCAGCCTGAGAAAGGAACATGTAGACAGCCTGCATCTTAATAGGATCAATGTGTTTCTCCAAATTGGCAGTGCTAATGAGAACTTTTAACAATAAATTCACTTATGAAAACATTTAAGAGCGAGGGACAGGAAGAAGAAGGAGTGTTACTGTCAGTCTGCTATGATAAAGCCTGAGCTGGGAGAACTCTGTTTAATCTTTTTGATTCACTTCCAGAGCTGGGCTTGAGAGAGAAACAGATTTAGATGATGAATATTTTCAAAGTACATTACGAAAAGGCTGCTGACAGTGGGATATACTTTTATTTGTGAGTTTACTGATAACACACTACTAATGAATAAAAGTGGAAATGTCTCCATTGTGTGCAGCTTAACTCAAACTGTGTTTGTATACTGGGATTATTTTGCCTGTATTTTTTGGACTGCTAGAGTGAATTATTATTGCAGATTGTTTTCTGCTTTTGGGAACAACAATAACTCTGAAGGGATCTGTCTGGATTTCACTTTTCTTTGCAATATTAAAAGTAATGCCAGGATTACGGTTATTGAGTACTTGCAAAGTCTGTGCCCAAACACTGCTGTTTCCACGTGCTGACACAGATACAAGGAAAGTTTGTTATGGTGATGAGCCAGGACAGTATCTGCCCTTCAGTCTATAAATAGAATGGAGGTAGGTGTTACAGGAGAAAACACTGAAAGACAGACAGATGGTAAAGAGGTCTTAGTTCAGACTCTTCCAGCATTTAGGATAATGGACTCAGAAACAGGATATAAGGTGTCAGAGGGCAAATTATCTTCTCTGTCATCTCCTGCCAATGCTGTATGATGAAGACAGCAGTGCCAAACAAAATGTATGGTCTGCATATGCATCTATTACTAAGTAATGTTTTATTATGTAACAATACATAAATGATTTAACACAGATGAGAAACGAAAGAATCAGTTCAACTAAAGGCTCAAGCAGCAATTTACCTTTCAAACATTGCAATGTGACAAGCTCCTCAAAATACAGCCATGCAAAAGTTAACCTCATTCTGAGTATTAACACTTTGAAGGATCAAATCTCGATTATAACACAGGGCAGAAGGAAATTATGTCAGAAGCAGGCATAAAGTAGGAAATAGTAAAACAGGCTTTATAAAAGTCCAGCCTGCATTTTTTTTTTTAATTTATTTTATTTTCATATTAAACAAAACTGTTACTTTTTGTTTGGGTTTTGTGAACATTGCCTAAGCATGTTTTTAATTACTCATTGGATAAATCTCTCATCAAAAGAATACTCAGACAATAGACATGTAAATTAATGAAACTAAAGTTACTATAAAAGGGCAAATAATACTCTAAGACCCTAAATAGCATCTTAAGCAGAGACTTTTTGTAAGCAATTCTTAAAAAATAAACCCCAAGTCATCTCATTCACTATGCTACAAATCCAAGGCTTGCTTTGGGGATGAAACACTGCATAGACTTTGCTATGTTCATTTAGCTTTGCAGGAGACCTCTGACAAATACTCAGTTCATGCTCACAGGCAACCAGCACTGCTCTGTGGGAGCTGCAATGCTGTGGGAATCACAGGTATGTAGCATCCCATTGCCTGCTCTGGGCAGCTGCTTGGTGCCTGCACTTCAGAGCTACTTCTTGGAAAAAGAGAAGAGGACATGAATAACCCTTTGTTCTCCCTGGGAATTGCAGGACCACAAAGATGGCCGGTGATCTAGGGTTTAATACTGTGACAGCAAAGAGCACTGGTCTCTGACCAGCGACAAGCATTGAAAATATGGAGAAAGAAATGCAGTGCTGGCACTGGTAGGCACTGCAGCTCAAGGACTCCTTAAGCAGAAGAATGGGTTGGACTCACACCTAGCAGCCCCTGGAAAGAGTCACTCACTGCCATGAGAAAGAATGGGATGTAGGAACATATAAGGTAAAGAGGTAATCCTTTAGCTTATCCTTAGCTTTACTTCCAGGACAAATGACAGCATAAGGTCCTCTGGGAAAAGACCACAGATGAAAAGGGAAGATGCTTAAAAATGGCATCTTATCCTAAGTGAAAGGATGACACAATGAGAAAGTCAACTGCAGAGATGCTTTCTTGAGAAGTTGCCCTGTTTGGCAGATGGACTCTTTGTGGGCACCAAAGCACTAATCTTTTGGGAATGGATGCTGCTATGAATGACTGGAACTTTAAATCAAGGTGAAACAATTATTTGTTTTCCAAATCTAGTTTTAATTAAAAAACCAAAACAAACCAACCAACCAAAAAGAACCCCAAACAAACACAACAGGTATGGAAAAGCGAAACAGCAGACTAAATGGAAGCACAGAAATAAGGGTAATAAGAAAAATGAAGACTAATATGGATAACAGCAGAAGTCTTGCAGATAAAAGCATCAGCAGAAGGGCTGGATATTAATCACTGAACAACATGAGTGTGGCTAGAGAGAAATAACTGAAATGTTTTTATGCTGGTTCAAGAAGCTCAGACAACATGCTGCAAGAACAACCATTACCAGTGCAAGAAATGAAACCAAGTATTATAGAAGTAATAAAAATGGACTGGGCTAGTAAACATGCTTGCAGTACTTAAGGGGGTGTTCTGCTTGGGAAAGAAAGAAATAAATAATGATAAAGGTTGGTATAGTAGTCTATAAAGTTTTAGAAATGATGTTTTCAGATTTATGCCCTCCAAGGTGCCATTTCTTATCTTTAGATCTGTTTAGTTTACCAAAAGGAAAGCTAAGGGTAGAAAAGACTACATATAGCTATATATATAGCTAGGTATGAATACCTGTGCGGGAACCGAGCTATCTGAGGAGAACATTGATACAAGGTAAAATAAACACATTGTGGCAATAAATAAACTGCGGCTGAAATTCAGAGTGCCATTTCTGTCAGAACATGGAGGTCCAGAAAAGGCCCAGAATTGTGATGGGAGCAAGAAAATAATGGTTTGTCCTGCAACAGGAGAGTCTGTGCAGCCTCTAACTTTGTTCAATACAGAACTTGCCATAAGTTCATGCAAGAATTTTTTTTTTTTTTTTAATATAGTTTACTTTTAATATATTTCAGGTACTAACAGTGAAAATACTACAAATACCTAGAAACTGGCAGCAGCATCTAATACCTTGTACAGCTAAATCACCTGGCTTTAGACAAAATCACAGAAAGAAGCAGGCAAACTATAATAAGATGCTTCCCTACTAGAAAAAAAATCACCTACTAAAGTGGGGGCTGAGATAGAAAGCAAGCTGATACCATGGGCAGGTAGCAATAGAGGAAATACCTGCTGTGAAGTATTTCATTTTTGTGATTCTTTAACAATTTACAGGAGAAATGTCACATAATAGAAGTTTGGCTCTCTTTTGGGAGTCATAAATAAAACAGAGTTGTAATCAAAAGACAGAAGAAAAAAACCTGAAGATATTTAATTCTTATTTATGCTTATTTCCGTAACTTATGACTCAAATGTAAACGTGGAAGGTTGCAGCATACAATAATTCAAATTCTTATACATACTCCTGCTGCACTCTACCTGCTAAGTGTTTCCAAAGCCTGGACTTGTTGCTTTAATTTACTGTTTTCTACCCAGTGATTAGAGAGAGGTTTGAAAAGGTCTTCAGAAAAAAGTGGTGAGCTTTCTCTAGGATTTGTTACTGCAGCCTGTTCATCTCTGATCAATAGTTTGTAGTGGCCTGGGTCTCCTCCATGGTTGCCTGAGAACCTACACTTCATCTGGGGAAACTGCCAGAAAGCGAATTTCATGCAGGCATACAAATGGTGTGTTTTCTTCATGCTGAGTGCAGACATCTTCAAAGTGTTTGGAAAAATTAGGACAAAATATTTTTTTCTACATGAACTGTTAATGCATATCAAAATATTAACAAGGAAATTCTATCAAATATGATTTAAACTAAAATAACATCTGTCTGCTTTATCAATATCCTGTGTCAGATCCAGACTCAATAGCAATAAATATGCTGAGGGCATGAAAAGCTTTGCAGGGAGAAACTGAAAAAACAACTGGATTACCCTTAATTTATCTCTAAGTTCCGTTTGAATTCTGCACATTGCATAGATGACTGGACTGTAAATTGTCTCCAGGGTATTCCCTCATCCTTTTTGCACAAAGCAGAGAAAGGTAAGGCTGAGGGCAGAACTGAAGCCTGAGGGATCTGCTTTGTTTGCTTTGTCTCAAGCCAAAACATCCTAAGCCAGACTGAAATAAGTGGTCTCTGGGATCAGCTGCCAGATGAAAGTTACCTAAACAAATTTCCATTTCAGTCTACTCTCAACCCAACACATCCTTTACAGCAGGAGAGCTGTTGGATTCATTGCATCTGCTGGCTTTAGATCTGCTGAAAACAATTTTTTTTTTCTCTCCAAAGCTCAACATTCTCCATGGCAGTGCCACAGGTGCTGCCCCTTGGCACAAGTACTTTGAGGGCATGGGAACTGTGTGGGACCTGGAGCCTGGGATGTACATTTTCTTAGTTACATTTTTACTCCAGAGAACAGTGCTCTTTGTTTTAAAAGAGCAAGCCCTTCATCTTCCTTACCTGTTACTCACCAATCAGTGACTGTAGCAAGACAAAGGAGATTTCCTTTCTAAAGCCGTAACAAACATGCATACTTATATAAGTTCCTTCTCATTTAAGAAATATACTGCCACATTTAGATGTTTTATACCTTATAGAAATAACCTCTTAGACAAAGATGTCACCTCTGGTGGACCTGACAGCTTACTTCAGATAGGTTACTCTGAACAAATTTTTTTGTAGCGTTACTTAAAAATGTCCTCCCGGTGTTACATGCTTCATCTGCTCAGTGGTTTTGCAGTGCCCCCAAAGCAGGTGAAGTAGCTGTGACAAAAAAGACAAAATTATTTTTGAGGAGTTATATTTTTGGGTGCCTGGCAGTCAGCTGGGACCAAAGTGGAACTGTGGCACTTGCAGTTAAAAGATAGCCTAAAAGAAGCCTTGCTTTAAAAAACAGAGTAGGCCAGCCTCTCCTTGATCCAGCAACAAAGCTGCAAGAAGTAGGTGAATGCCAGCTTTGCCATCATGAACTGTGATTAAATACAGACACACCAGTAAACATGGCATGTGTTCTGTGATCACAGAGGGTGTTGGCTCACAACAATCACAGAGGGTGTTGGCTGGGACTGGGAGAGTGAAGAACCACCCAGGGTAGGATCGGATCAGGTCCAGGAACACCTAGAGAACCTGAAGGTGCACAAGTCCATGGGACCTGATGAGATACATCCACAGGTCCTGAAGGAACTGATGGCTGAAGTTGCTAAGCCACTAGCTATCATATTTGAGAGGTCCTGGCAGTCTGGTGAGGTTCCCACAGGTTGGAAAAGGGCGAACAGAACTCCTATCTTTAAAAAAGGAACCAAAGACAACCCGGGAAACTACAGACCAGTCAGCCTCACCTCTGTGCCCTGTAAAATCATGGAACAGATTCTCCTGGCAGCTGTACTAGGGCACATAAAAAATAATCAAGTGGTTGGTGACAGCAAACATGGCTTCACCAGAGGCAAGTCATGCCTGACTAATCTAGTGGCCTTCTATGACAAAGCCACAGTGCTAGTTGACATGGGAAAAGCAACGGATTTCATTTTCCTGGACTTGTGCAAGGCATTTGACACTGTCTCACATGACATCCTTGTCTCTAAAATGGAGAGACATGGATTTAACAGAGGGACCACTCAGTGGATAAAGAACTGGCTGGATGGTGAAACTCAAAGAGTTGTGGTCAATGGCTCCATGTCCACACGGAGGCCAGTGGCAAGTGGTGTTCCTCAGGGCTCTGTTCTGGGTCCAGTGCTGTTCAACACCTTCTCAGCAACATGGACGACGGCATTGAATGCACCCTCAGTAAGTTTGCTGACGACACCAAGCTGTGTGGTGCCATGGCCTCACTTGAGGGAAGAGATGCCATCCAGAGGGACCTTGATAGGCTTGAGAAATGGGCCAGTGCAAACTACACGAGCTTCAACAAGTCAAAATGCAAGGTCCTTCACCTGGGTTGGGCCAATCCTAGACACAAATACAGACTGGGCACAG